>VOMN01051344.1:0-32701 GCA_014899125.1 Orchestia grillus | reverse complement strand
AACAAAAACGTGTCCAAGAAAAAGAGATGGTCCCCTTAATCTAAAATTTGTGTACGTTTCATTGCAAGTTTATCGAGTCATTAAGGTAGTGTAAACGTTTTAGTTAGGTTACCTCAGATCTAGATAGACCTTCGGGACATCTCTCTTTCTTGCCATTTTGCTTCTTTCAATTTTCACTCTTTTTTTATATTTCTTCGTTGTCTTAACTGCTTCTTTATTCCTAATTTGACGTGTCTGTACGTATGGAATCCTTTGTGCGAACACACCAGTGTTTAGATTCATTGTTTTCTTCTGTCTGTACTAAATGGTCCCGTCTCTTTGCTCTCATCGGGTACTTTTCATGTGGATAAGGAGCGTTGTAATGCCTAACTATTTAATTTAAATCAGTATACCTTTTGCGATAATTTATTGATCCGTTGCTCTGTGTATTCCAAGCCTAACCATGTTGATGAATTCAAGTTTGGTTTTTGAAAATCAGTGGAGCTAAAATTCAGTGTTTGACACAACTATTCCAGATCAGTTAATTGTACTGCCGTGCATGTGATTTCTTATCGTTACTGTTAACATCAATGGTTAGCACGGCCTTCGAGTAGAATGCGTTCTGAACACGAGAAATTTCCGAACATGTGAACGGTGTAATCATGTCCACGGACCCAGAACCTTCAACCTGCTGTTGATGGCAACTTGTGGTTGGCAGCCACCCTGGCGGTCTGTCCAAGTTACTCGCTACGTCTCAAATTAAACCCTTAATTTTTTTCTTGTTCTCTATGTAAATCAACTAATTTTCAGTATATTAGTTTAACATGGCTGTCCATATGCACCCAAGCATCTATGCGCTGAACGTATTTTTCAACTGCTGCAATCGTTGACAACTGCGTTAGTTTTGGTGTTTAAATTTGTAGCAGTTTTGAAGGTTATTATATTAACCCTTTGGCTTTTCCATGGATTTCAAAATTTACTTTCGTGTGGATGCTACTATTTTTTCGTACTAAGCTAGATGAAACCTAATCACAAAAATAATTTTGCCGGTAAATGGTCGGTAACGAGCGTAGGATATAGCCTTGGGATGACGAGTTAACCGCCCCAACACGGACAAACGTTTCAATAAACCAGGTATGGTTACCAAATTTTGTGGTTTCGATGAAGTACTTCGGACAAATGATCCAATTTGGTTTGCTTACCGTTTCTTCCAACATTTCGGCGGAGAAAATGTTCTCTCAGCTATTGACCGACCATTGACTCTTCCTTCACCAACTTAATTCTGAGCTCCATTCAGACCGCTCAAATTCTTCGACTAGAACTTTGTTGCTTTAGTTAAAATAGAATTAGAAAATTTCAGTGCCCTTAAGCCGTGTCGAGGCACACCAGACCTTAGACGAGGGGCCAAGGGTCGTGCCCCCCCCCTCTCCCCCGGTAATCTTGGACTACGTCCCGCTGACCTGCGTTTTTTTTCTATATTTATAATTTTATTATCCATCTACCGTATTAAATTTATTTAGAAAATAGCCAAACTAGGTGTATTTTATAGGTTCGTGTAGGGAGTTTGACTTGTGTTAGTACATTTTAGCATTTTTCATAGTAGCCTGAATGTACTTGACATTTCCTTATTTTAGGAGTCCTATGTCAATATTGTTGATACATACATGTGTGCGCATTATTTTCGTAAGATTTTTTCTGGGCATACTCCTGGATAAGTTATTTTTTTGTTAATTAATGCAATAGGTATGTACAAAAACGTGCAATTAAGTGGCATAAAATTAACCGTTAAAATTAGTTTGAGTCTTTCGTGAAAAAAAATCTTGCGAGAGTATTCAACCTTAGATATCTCTAGTAATTATAATAGTTTTGTGACGGACATTCCTAGGTTAGGGTAGGCTATCGCATTCCCAAACTGAATAAAAGTAGTCTTAATTAACCTATTGTAGAAGGTGAAGAGTACTATTAATCTATTACTATTACTATTACAAGGTACTATTAATCTATACAATCAAGGTACGATTAATCCATACAAACAAGGTACGTGTGGACGGGCCTAAACTCTACGCGGGCCTGAAGCTTGACGTCAGCCTGATTGTCCATACTAACCTGAGCCTTTGGGCTTGACCACAGCTTCTGATGGCGTACTTACATTTTTTTGTTCTGCATTTGCTAGATTATGTATCACGGAATTGTTTTCCTAACATATTTGGTGTTTACTATTCATTCTACACTTTGGAAATTCGATCCCTCTAATGTGTGCGGTGCCCAGCTTTTACGTCTGTCTGCGGCTGGCAGCAAAAGCGCGAGAATTTTTTTTCCGAGAAAAGGATTGGTGACTCCATCGTGTGCTGCCTAAACCTGTTCTGGAATTAGTTTCTAGTGAAGGTGTAGGAAAGGCTTCTGTACCGCACTGGAGACCTGCACGTAACAGCTTTTATTGTTTTCCTTTATAGACCTATTATCTTCGTTGTCTTGAGAGTCTCGTACAACCTGTTGCATTAGACCCTGCACTGTTAAAATGTCTTTAATAATATTAGTACTACTTAAATTATTGTTGATGTATTTTATGAGAAATCAAATTGAAAACCACTGTTTATTCAATGCTTAGCAGTGAAATAATTTAAGAAGATGGCCGAAGCCAACGCAATGAGTTACAAAGCCTGGCGTAAAGGCAAATCGATTCACATCAATTACCGTAACTGCCCTAACTCCCCTAAACCCTTTGTGAACTTCCGCGTAGTTTTATTGCGGTTGCCCTGCGTTTTTGTTTCCTGGCCTTCCCTGAGCTCGCACGCTTTTTTCTGCGTAAAGTTCAGGTACAGAATTTGTTTGTTTCAGAAAAAACTATTTGTTTTATTGGATTTATTGTTTGAATGCATTTTCATATCAAGTTAGATCATAGTCAAGTTTTCTTTCAAGTCTAGTAACTTCTGCGTTCATTATTCTGAACTTATTTAGATGCCAAGGTCTGTTAGTTTTTCTTCCTTAAAACTTAACGCAACCGAGCTCGAATTTAGCAGCACGAATTCCACACCTTTCACTATTAAGTACTAAGTTTCTCCCGTTTCAAGGTTCTCTTGTTTGACTCTGTCCGTTTTCTTGCCTGTAGAATGTCACTTCACACACTCAACCTCCTGGCCTTCCAGCGAGCTGACGATGCGTGAAGTGCATACCTTTTGTAGCCAGTGGCTGCTTGGTAAACCTACTACATTTTCGCATTTGAATGTTCCTAGTTGATTTTCTCTGTTGCAGATGATTTTGATACCGTCCATTTACTAGCGTAATTAGTTATTTTAATTCCTGGCTGTACTTGAACTTTTTTTATCATTCATCATCAATTGAGCTCAGTTGATGTCTGATGCAGATACTGGCCCCTTGGTACCCTGTTTTCAGCAAAAGCTCGTGGATTTTTCCGAGGTTAAGTTATGAAGCTAGTGCGCTTCACGGTTATTGATCTTGACGTTTTCCCTTTCGTTTGTTTGTCGCGTGCTGGCCGGAAGGCTCGCACGCCGCTCTCCCACGGAATGACCTCGGCGGTGCCCCTCGCTGCCCCTCGCGTTTAACGATCCACCACTAGGAATTTACAGCTCTGTGTTCTTCCCACACTAAGTTTTTGTCTTGGTAGCTATTTCAATCGATAATTTTTTACCTAAAGTTTATCGATGATGTCCATAGTAGTGGTGTTGATGCATGCCGTATTTGATGTTTTATGCGAACAATTATGATTGCAAAATAGTGTTTTTCTCGCCCAAGCAAGGTCGACAAACAACCGAGGCATTTACTCTTCAGTTTGTCCACTACTTAGGCCATCTATGCAAATTCCAGCACCAACGAGCATGCAATGTTGCTGTTGTAAGCATCGTGGCTACATGACTGTAGGTTTGAACGTAGCATAACCGTGGTCCACGTAGCATGTCATGGTTTCCCGTGCTATGTGTAGCATAGACGTGCTGCGTACACGAGGTAGAAAAGGTGTATTAGAATTAGTAGATACACCAGCGTGATGAAATAATGAAGACTACCGATATATATAAGTGCTGGAAACAAAACACCAAGCGACTGGAGTTTATAAACGTGACGAATAATATCGAAGATATCATTTAAGGTCACCTGTGGTGTGTGGACCCTGAGCGCTTGTTTAGCGCAGTTCTGAAATGAAGTTTTTGTTTAGCACAAACGAAATATAGTGCAAGTCTCCATAGCGAAGGCAAAACTTTAGTTTAGGCTCAGAACCCTTGGCTAACTTTTATTTGTGTAGAAATTGGGCAGAAAGGCATTTTATATTAGGCACGCGCTTTTAAAAACGTGTGAAGCGCCCCGACGCGTTGCGAGCCGTGCTAAAAAAATCATTCGTCACATACGTGGTGTGCGTGTGTGTGAGAATTGATTTACTTCAAACGCTAAAGCAAAATTGTACGAAGGACTAGCGAAATCGACGGTCTCTAATTACCTCTGAGCTGTAAGCTTCTTGCTGACCTCCATTGCCTGTAACAAAACTCAATTTGTTGTGTACTTGAGAATCTAAAGTTTTCAGCGCCAGTTAGGGCGAGAAGGTTACACGAACTAACAACAATCACCGAGCATGTGGTACACGACCTGCGCATGTAAACTTCTAGTTTTTATTTTCATTAGACTTCAAGAGTGAAAGTTCGATCAGCAATTATTACAGGTGACGACCGTTGTTCCGAGAATATTTTTAAGAAGATACAACGTGCTGCGATGTCGGTAATTATTTAGGAATTCATGATCGTGACGAGTCGAATTACTTCTCTGCAGTTGCTGTGGCTGCTCACAATTGGAAGTTGATGCTTCCAGCTTTCTCACCTCGGCAGCTTGTCGAGTTTCTTTTCCCAGGAGGAGATCCTGCGCTGGGCTAAGCGCACGTTCAGGGCTAGCAATGAATTTCCAGCTGGAAGTTTAAGCACTGAAGAATTGAATTGTGAATCGTTTCGCCAAGATTAATATTATTTCATCTCTTACGCCGTTCAAGAAACTAGGTTTTTAATCTGAAGAGTCCGTGTGGAATTTGATACCCAAATGCTTTTAAAATCTATTAATTTCTCATGTAGTAGTGCATGTGCCTGGGATCCCTTCTTCTTTCAGCTGAACCATTTTTGGGCCCGACTTTTGACGAATTAAAGTTGTATCACTCTTTGTTATTTAGAATTGATCCCTTGACTTCTGTAGTCGTCCCGAGGCTGTTCTGCGATTTGTAAGGGCCCCATGGCAGTCCTTATAGCACTAAATGTGTTCGGATATACGAGACAAAAAAATTGCCTGCACCTTCTCTTCATATATGACATATCTTTGTTGAGTCTGCAGTTATTCCCTAGTACTGATATTTTACGCTTTGTTCCTTGCCCTAGTGGTGTAGTGCACCCATGAATAACTATCTGCCTGTCATTTTTAGCATTCTTTTTGTGAAATATTTTTGTTTTGATTGATATGTTCCATTGTTCTCGCACTTCGTTCGGCTGAGTGCGCTATTGATTCTCTTTGGTCTGTTTCGTGTTGCGTTTCGACACAGACGTGGCATCTTCTTTTATGATCGTTTTCGCTTTTCTTTCTGTCGTGCCGCATTCTTCTTCTGGCGGTCGATGTGGTTCTCACGGTTGCTCCAGTGGAGAGGTTTGTGATTCGTATTGATCATCACGAGCGGTGAGGACCACATACGTGAATGTATATATTTCATGGAGGGTTTGTGGTTGTACGCTTGTCTAACGGAGTGCTCCAGGCTGGGACTCAGGTCACCAGTATCATAGCCGGCGGTCCTGCTAGTGTGTCCTGCAAGATTTCAACGGTTACGATTTCAAGAATAAATGCACACTTATGATAAAATAGCTTTGCTAATGTTATGTTTCACCATGTTATGATTGTCACGTATTGACCATCCGTGACTTGTAACACTGTTCTCCGCCTGGGAATGAACGTGGGCTGTCAAACCGTGGGATGTGACCCACCACGTGACGTCACGAGCTTCACCATGGCTCTCATAACAACGGCCACCGTGTCTAAGTTCCATAGTGTATAACGGCTCTGCTGGTCTGCCTATTAATTAGGTTCGATATCTTCCATGATAGTGCTATAGTTTACGATGGGTAATTTCAAGTGCGCACCCTCTTGTTACTTGTTCGTAATGCATAAATCTTAGATTTAATGGGCTGTCCGTTCTAATAAATGATGGCGTTTGCTTCGGTCATTTGACCGCATATTTCAATGTTGGACGAGCAGGCCCACAACCCATCTATTGTCGATGTGGAGCGACCCTAATAGGCCGTGCACATCAATGACTGGCAACTGACTCATGAATGCCTTCATGACGTTCACTTTTAGGCTTTAGTTCAAGAAGTCTGTAGTAGTACGGTGCGTCTGTGTTCTCATGCCTCATATTTGCTTGCTGATGAGCTGTACACATTGTATTTTGTTGATATGCTGCACACATTGTATTTTGTTGATATGCTGTACATATTGTATTTTGTTGATATGCTGTACACATTGTATTTTGTTGATATGCTGTACACATTGTATTTTGTTGATATGCTGTATACATTGTATTTTGTCGATATGCTGTACATATTGTATGTTGTTCTACGTAAGAGTTCTGGAGATATTTTACAGATGTGTACTTACGATTTTTTAGGGGGCGATTCAAATGTCTGACGTAGAAATGTATTTTCTTGTTTCACATTTAGTTTTAAAGCGAATAAGAGTCTAGTTTTTCGAAAGATGTTAAGTAGAAAATAGAAGTATTAAATTTTCTGTACGTTCTTTTCGAGAGTGTGCGTGTATCATTTCTGTTGAACGAAGGTCAAACTTGAACATTAAGAAAAAGTGGCAGAATGTCAAAATTTCTACCTTTCTCCTGTCACGTGTGTTCGTTACTTATGGAACAAGCTAATTATTCTAAGTGTATAAAAAACGCATCGATCAATAAAACAGTAATGAAGTGTGATTTGTAGTACCCAAACCAATCATTTGTATCAGAGGTCATATTCTGAACTTCATAGCTTACGTTGTAATATTAAATGCGATACATTATTTTCTCAATTAATTTAATGACGAATTAACTGTGTTATTTTTTCGTATGTGCAGAGAATGCAGCGGCCTAGAGAATAACGATCATGGGCATTGGAAGCATACAAGGACGGGGACTGCAGAGTCCGCTATGCGATCTCGTAACCCGATCCTGCGCTTCCCTGCGGGGGGCTTGGCTCTCCACAACCCCAGCAGCTCCTCGTCACAGCAACAGGAACAGTTCAACTTCCACTCACACTCACGAAACCACCGGTCACCAAAACCACAGTCTCAACAATGACGGTCTGAAACACAGTAGCCGTAGTTACAAAAATAAGCTAAGTAGACGGCCGTGCTGGCAATCGTCGGACGTATTGAAATGGACGTCACTGTTGCTGTACGTGTGCCTGCTGCTGCTCACCGTGACCGGCAGCGCCGCTTTTGAAACAATGAGTCTAATGACGGAGCTCAGGCCCAGAGTGCTCGTCAAGCAAGGTGAGTGCTGTCACCAAGAAAACTTCCGAGAAACATTTTTCTAAGCCTATGTGTTGATCTTGGTAGTTATTTCAGAAGTATGCCTTTGAGATTTAGACGATTTCGCGTGTTTGAGTGGATGTGTAAAAATAATTAGGTATGAACAGTTTTCTAGTTGTAACTATTGCTTCTTTCTGCTGACTGTGTATTTCTATAGACTTTCGTCATGGTGCTAGGATCAGGTGAGTAAAATAATGTATTTTGATTTCTCCATGTCTCGATTCCGAAGTCACCTTCAAATCATCATCTTAGTCCTCACGACCATTTCCATTTATTACAGAATGCTAAAGCTTCGCTTTTTAATGTTCGGAACGTCTCGCTGTTTTCACGAGAAATTTAGCATAATCATTTTTACGAAAAACAGTATAAGGAATTATTGGAACAATGTTTTTTTTACACTTGCTAGACGGCGTTTGTTACTTTTTGCCTTACATCAGCATCCAGCGTTAGCTAGCGTCAGTCAAGACCTCAAATCTTGTCAGCGGACGTCAGTCAAAACCTCAAACTCGTGTCAGCGGACGTCAGTCAAGGCCTCAAACTCGTGTCAGCGGACGTCAGTCAAGACCTCAAACTCGTGTCAGCGGACGTCAGTCAAGACCTCAAACTCGTGTCAACGGACGTCAGTCAAGACCTCAAACTCGTGTCAGCGGACGTCAGCTCGGGGCTGTACGCCCTCTGGAGGGGACCATCACCGACCTCGAGAGGTTGCATCCTCTTAGAGCTCGCCAATGAAAGTTAATGAGGGGGGAGTCGCTGCCTAATTAAGCTCTAGGAGCCTGTGCTTGATGACACAGACGGCAAAGTGAGACTTGCGCCTTGCCCACCGTCCTCACCTGCTACGCTCAACGCATTCTCTCACGATCTCACGAGCTGTTCCAGTGCTCTTGCCTCTGCCTGTAGCCTTTCCATGGATCCTCTTCGCCCTGGAAACTTGTTGCTGGAGTGACGCCAAATAGATAAATCAAGGCACAGAATTCTTCATTACTGCATCAGTGTCTTCTTCTTGACCCCTCACCTACTGTACGTTAGCTGCTGTAGTCGTGCTGTTCAAATGATGCCCGCCCTCCCGTGCCTTTGAGGCTGCAGCTAAAAACTCAATGTTTCGCGCGTTGTCGTTTCTACTTTTATGGGTTAGTTAACGAGTTATTTCGTCTTGGAAGTCAATCTCTCGGCAACGTTTACAAATGAGAAAGTTTCTTTTTTTCAATGCGTCGATGATTGTTGCATTTGTGGGGGCGCTCGGTACTGTTTTATTTACCGTGCATCTAATTTTAGTTACCGTGTATTTATTTTTATTATTTTGATTTGTTTGATAAGTTTCGATGAAGAAATATCTGCGGTTTTATTCGGTCAAAATGTTTTTTCATTTTGTAAAAAGACGAGACATCTTCATTTTTTCGTAGATTTTTGAAGTAATTTACCATGTTACTCTGAAATTGATCAACCTCGTGTCAACACCGCAGGGTGCCAGGAGTCGTACTGGCGTTGTGTATATTTCATTTTACTGAAGAACGTGTCGAACATAAGACGAAATATACATGTTAGGGTGCAGTTTTGATTTTAATAATAAGTAAACGCTTCAGAATGCAAACTTTCCAACTTCAGTGCTGAAATACAAGAAACATCAAACTTTATTTAAAAAAAGTTGAATATCACACGAATTAAAATCAGCAAAAAAGTAGTTAAGATAAAAATTAGCATTATAGAAACCTGGTAGTGAATTCACTTGATATTGAGTTCCATTCAATTAAATTTGTGGTAGTCATGAGTGTATTGCTCGTGAGCTGCTAAGTGGTGAGATGTTTGATGCGATTTCATGTATCTGCGATGCAAGTGTCGCTGTTTCAACTGTAGAGCTGTACAAGCGACGCGCTCTTTCTACCAGCGGTTTGGTTCACCCGAGCTACCCCGTTTAAGAGTCGTAATTATACCGTTGACGTGCCGGCGAGCTTAACAGCCAGACACACTCGTCTGCGCCCCTTGACAGGCTGAGCTGCGCTCATGCCAAGTTATGATGTTTACGAAAGCTTCTTTGCTTGTTGACTTTGTTTCGTCTCGCCTCCAGGTCACGGTGTGACTTTTTGGGTACGTGAACCCCTGAAAAAATTGGGTCCTTAACCTGGGCGTTAAGAAGTGTTAACCCTCCGAGACTGAGGAAATGTTAGCGTTCATTAAATGGGCAAACTCTAACTCGCGTATTAGCATGTTAAATAATTAGGTATTACTCTTCCTGAAGTATTATCTAGACGTATAATTTTCAGGTTACTGCAGCTCTAACTTGCGCAATTAAAGTACTACAACATTGTTTTTATTGATGGCACACTCACGTACAACAGTGTCAAGGAATTAACCTGAGTGCTAAGATTTGTCAAGTTCGTGGAAATTTTTTTTTGTTTCCTCACTTAAATTTTGACTCAAATTATTCAATGAAATACTCAAACGAAATTAGATACTTCGATTAAATGTGAAGTGATGGATGTTTAGTGGTATTCAGCGTGGGAAAATTTAGGTCATGCTTTACTATAGTATAAGAATTTTTCTCATTTTTTAAAGATCTTTTATCGTTCTGTGTTTATTTTTTATTTTTGTGGGAGCTTGTAAGTGCAGAATCAGTTGTTGCCTTTTGAAATATATTCCTGAAAAGCTTGCCAGTTTCTCAGTGTTAAGTATCTTGACACATTCGCTGCCACCATGAAAGTTAGTTTCGTTGTTCCATACCATCACAATTGTTTGTATTACTAAGCATTTAAGTTGCAACTTTTCTTATCGTAAAGGTTATATAAAATGAAATCACTTGTAGCCCATACATAATTAACGGAGCGTGCATTTGTGTCAGGTTAGAGCTAATAATAGCAATTGAACATAGCTTATAGCAGTCGAGCTCAAAGCAGCCAAATATCACTCGACTCGTATGTGCGTCAAATTCCTATACCTAGAATACGGGGCATTTTATTTCCCTTTTTCCAGCCTCATGCAATAATTTGATAAATTGAGCAATGGTTAATGAATTGCTGTATGAAACATTCTGGGTGAAGGGGGAATGGGTGGCATATATCATTCCTGTCGCTGTGTATAGTTTCCTTTTCGTTGCAAATATTTTTGATGCGTCTGCCATCAGAGAAATTCTACTATTTAATTCCCACTCATACTTTTGTTTTTCCTATGCTGAACGTTGGATTTTCCCGTAGAAACTCATGGTCCCAATAACCCTGAAAGAGTAAAATTTCACAGTTAGCACCGTCGTGTGAGGCTGCATCGCTCGTGCCTGATGACCCCTGGTGCAAGCCTCGGTTTGATGTACCCAACGTACCCTGAAGTGTGATGACAAGTTGCGTTAACGAGTTACTGCGCTGTATTAGCACGGACGCGTAAACGAAACAAGTTAAATTCTGTTGCGATATGCCTTGACAGTTCATCGCACTTCTCGTGTTGTGCGACGTACCCGGTTCTGGAAAACCCCGTTATTCCTGGAAGATCGCACGCTGCTGGAAGGTAACCTCACTCCCTAGATACCACAGCTGTTGTGAAAGTCTCTCTTCTGCGCGCTTGACACGTGTAGCATCGTGGGAGAGAAGTGCGATTTACAGTTCAATATGTTCTTCTTACGCGACAGTATTTGTGTGTTGTTGTTTTAATTTTGTATGAGTTTACAAGTTCCTCGCGGTGTAGCGAGTCTTGTCTCCGATATTCCGTCTTCTTTGTATTCGGAAAGGTATCCATGCTAAAGGCAAGCGTGTATCACCGAAGTATTTCTTGTCACGTGTCGGTTTGGACTCCATTGTCGACTGAGGATCTTGGCGCGGTTGCCGGATGTCGAGAAAAGACTATTCTTAGCCCAGCAGTGAACAAATATTACGTTTATGAGGGCAAAATAACTGCGCCTCTCTGTAAACTGTTTACTGCCTACACCGGATGATTCCGTTTAAAGGCTTGCTAATTTACGGAAGAGCTAAGCATTGAAGGCTTGTTAATTTACGGAAGAGCTAAGCATTGAAGGCTTGCTAATTTACGGAAGATCTAAGAACAGTGCTTGATTGTTGATGCATAATTTTTTTTGAGGTAATTGTAGAACAACTCAACCCTGATTGTTTCCCATTTCAAGTTACTTTAGTTTGAGATGTTTAGTAATCGCTCAAAAGATATGTAAATTGAAACGTATGAATTAACAAGTTTACATCGGCTTGCATGCACTGAAATGCAAATGAAATTCCATTACAATAAAAAAAATCTTCAATTCTCACAGATTGCGTCAGCTGAGCTTGCTCTAGCAATACAAAGAGTTCTGTGCTCCATTTTTAGTCGCTGCTGCTGCTCGTTTTTTTCTGACCAAAATTTGTTGGACGATATTTCTCGTCCATTATGCACAGGGGCCCAAAAAATGTACTCCCTCTTGTGAAACTTATTTCTCGATTTGTAGTATAGTTTCTATCACTGTAAATCAATAACTTTCGGTGTACTATTGTGTAAAACATTTTATCGCCTTCAGTTCAAACATAGCGTCTGTTCAGTTCAAACATGAAAAACGATTTGAAGCTATCAGTTTCAAGGTTTTTAAGTCATATTGAATTAGAAATAGCGTGTGCAATTTTTTCGACATCTCTATAAATTGGTCACATACATTTTTTGTTTCCATGTCCATACGTTGGTGGTAAAACTGAACAGACGCTGGTATCGCACGTATTCGTTTACGTGCTTATTTGTTCGCCTTCGGCCATCACGCGAGTTTTACGTTCGTGTTTGTGTGCGACGCTCGCCGTGCTTGGGGACGTGGGCTGCGGCCGACGTCAGGGATTAACACCTAGAATATTCTTATATTTTTGCGTTAGCTTCAGCGGCCGACAAATGCAACCTTTATTGTTTATGCAGAGAATTTCACATTCTTGATTTCTCAACATTTCTGCGATGCCCGAGGTGAAATATCTCTGATTTACGAGGGAACAATCCTGTGGTGAAATATTCGTCGCATCGCTGTGTCCTGCGCGAGGGGGAGAAGGTGGAGGAGTTCTCGTCATCCCTCATCGTAAAAATAGATGAAAACAACTAACGTAACGCATATTACATTTTATGTGTGGACGTAGTTAGGTTATAAGGTTTATTCGGGGAACAACTAAAAGTCACATTCAAATTTTTTGGCTGTTCTTCATTCACTTTTTCTTTCTTAGGGAGACGAATGTGTCGTATATAATAATGCGAAGAAAAATTTCTCTCTAAATTCCGGTTATCTTTTGAGGGATTTATTTTGGCTCAGATAATGTACTATCCTTCAGTCGGTATTGGTCAAACTACAGAATAGTTGAGTCTGAATTCAATTATTTATCCAAATCGATTGGTCTATTTGTAAATCCATCAATCCATACATCTGTTACCCACGAGTCCACCTTGATGGTACCGATCTCAGCGCACAACCTCGACTGTACAGTGTGTAGCGTCGTGATCTGATGCAGAAAGAGTTCCTTGCTCGTTTCCTCAAATTCCAAAAACGTAGCCTGGCGAAATTACCAGTCACAAAAACCACAACTGCGATAATGACGGATCGAGTAGAGCAGCCGTAGTTACGAAAATGAACAGATAGATGGCAGGGCTGGCAGTTGTCGCAGGTGCTAAAACGTACGTCATTGCTGCTTTATGTATTCTTTTTGCTGCTGCTGCTGTTCAGTGTATTCGTGTTGGGGCATTGATGCACCTCATACTGTTACAGGAATCTCTCAACTAAGCTAAGTGTTAGGTTTAGTAATTCTATCTACATAAGTGTCTGAGCTTCTGCGACGCAGCCTGTAGAAGATGCGCATCAAGCATTCATTGATATGCTTGTAATAAAGCTCCACACATTTAATAATCTACGTAATGTGTCGAGATGAATTGCAGTCATCACCTGAATGTAGCACAAATCTCGAGGTTGGTTGCCCTTGCGTCACAGGATTTGGTCACCCTTGCATGCGGATTTGAAGTTAGTAGAATATTCGGGCGTTGCTGGAAGTCACGCGGCTCTTAATGCCTTCATAAGAAGGTTCTCTTCTTGTATCTCCCCGGACTGGAACCTTGCAAGGCGTCCTGGTTTTGTCGAGATAATTTCAGTAGAAATCGCGTGTTTAGGCCCTTTTCAGGTATCCAAACGCCGCCCCGATGTGCACCATGAACCGTGCGATGTTATTCGTACGAGTGTGGGTTGTGTACGCCAAGCCTTCTAATTCATCTAAGATTTAATTACTTCACTTGATGTGATGCCGTCTCCGCGAGGTAGGAAACTCCCTAGATCAGCACCACTCCTTGCGCAAACATCGAGCGTACAGCCAACTTTCACATCTCCCTCATTTGGGGTGTTGTGCATGTATATAGGTGGTGCATGGTGCCTCTTCGCGTACCTGGCCATTTAATATTCCTCCCTACACCTTGGTATTCACTTGCAGATCTTTGAGGTGATTACTTCTGGGTATGTTCGTTTAGACTCTCCCGAGTATTTCTCCGAAAACAAGCCGACGAGGATTGATATCTAGTGCAGTAAACCTAGTAAACATTTGGTTGTGAGCTACTAAAATGCCAAATTTAATTTATCAAGTTTATGGCAATTATTTGACTTTTTCGGATTGATTTCGTTGGGTTCAACCTCTTTTAGTATTACGAGTTCGACATACTTGAAGAAATGAGTGCACTCGGCAGATATTTATTCATGTAAAGGTGTGATGCTGTTTGCTGCAGTTTTATTTCGAAAATAAAACGCAGCCTGATCAATGTTACGTCTTGTTACGCCGCTTTTTCATTCGAGACTGACTTTAAAAATGACCTGAATTCAGTTGTCTCAGCTGTGTTATGCACTTCTACCTCTGAGAATTAGTTCGTGATAGCCTGCGTCTCATAATTTGGTCTTGAGGACCTGCGTCTGATAATTTGCCTCTGATAATTTTCTCTCAAGCGTAGCTGACACTCGCTTGAAGGTACGAATTGCGTCTTTATTTTTCTTGGATGAGAACCTTCATTGCTCAGTTGTTACTGGGCTAAAAATAAAGCGAACATTGTGAAACTTGAATTCTATCCAATTCAACTGGTACGTTCTTTAAGATTGATATTGCTTTGACTTTTTGTAGCTCTTCATTTTTTAGCTGAAAAAATCTTTAAACTCCGTTCAACTTTTTCTGGGACATCAATTACGCTAGAGTGCGATAGTGCGCAATGCAAGTACTTGGTTTGTCCAGATACATAGAGTACATCTCCCCTCCGCAGAGGGTTCGCTATAGGGGTTGTCCTTCGGCGCCTCTCAGTGGAAGATAACTGGCGCTGCGTGTTGGGGCGAGAAAACGATTTTGCAAAACATTGTTATGGAAAATTAAATGTAATGATGGTGAATTAGATGTTGAATGTTTCGAGAAAAATGTCCTGAAATTTGTTGGATAAATTTCCATGTAGTGCTACGATTTTACCTGGAGGTTGTTAACAACCTACGTTATGAAATATGTCGATCTTTTCGAAAAGAGCTGACTTGGCATTAATTTTTCATGTTGGTTTTAATCGACACGTCAAAGTTTCCTTACCCTGGCCTGATGTTGCGCTATCAAAATAACTAGCAAGTTGTCACATGAAAAATGAACATGATTTTCGCGGTGTTGCTAATGACATTACGCAGTTAATGTTCATAGCTAAGATAAGATGCCGATGTCAAATTTGTTTTTCAAACGCAGTAATGCAATCAGTCAGTACTCCTTGTACATCGCATGATTTTTTATTTGTATATGAGAAGAAATACATGCGTTCACGTGTCCTTGGCCAAATCGTTTTGTTCACCACCGCCAGAATTTCTTCGCTTATAGCGACTATTTTTTGGAAAATCGCGTGTGCGTAACTCGTCTGCACGTGAGGAGTTCTTTCTCCAGTTGGCCACGACGAGGTTCTCACTGATAGTCAGGTAAGACGGATCGTAATGGCCCAGCGTTTAGTCTTTACTTACAGTAATTTCATTTGAAAATTGCTTGTGCTGTTTCATGCGGGGATAGTTCACGTTAAGCTGTCATTAATGACACGGAAACGTGATCGGTTAACAATGTAAGAAAAAGTTACGGGAGACAAAATGAATGAATCAAGAATAAGGAAGACATGACAGTTGAAGATAAAACGAGCTGAAAAAGTGTCAACTTAGGAGATTAAAGTTACGAATGCCAACAGGAAAAAGAAAGTCGAACAAATGCAGTCGTCAAAGAGCCGACAGCAACGACCCGCAAGCCACTGACCTCGACATCTTATCGCTGAGGCTTCATAAAAAGTTTCTCGTTTTTGTTCTTTGGAGCGCTGCAAACAATAGATAAGCCTAATGAGGAGCTTGTGGACATCCCCGTGTACTTTATGTGCCGCTGCCTGCGACCGTTGCTGGGCTGCAACCTTGCTTGCTTGCGGGCTACTCTCGCTGCATTGGCACGGGATTTTTTAACACTCGTGAGATTTTTTGGGAATAGCAGTGTTTATTTCTAAAGTTTTGAGCATACTTGAGAGTTTTGATTGGATGTTAAGTTACGCTGATTAACGGATTAGTGATACAGCAAAAGTTGATGTATATCGTTTAAAGATTTTTAAAATTTCCTAATTTTAAACGTTTGAATGTATTTTTTTACATGATTTGAATGGGCTGTTATGTGCTTCTGACAGATGTTTTTGATGTTTTGTTTGCAAGGTTGAGCATTCATGATAGATTTTCATGCTATAAGTTTAGAAGTGTTGCACAGTCGTTGTGATAATCGGATTTATGAAATATCAAATTCAAGGTGAAAGTAAGAGCTCTTTACCCTTATTCCTTGGTTCATATTCCTTCTTCAGGATCGTCTTATTTGTGGAGCAACAAACTGAATAACCAATTGATCCAAGTTATCGCGAAGTTTTTAGCTGTGTAAACTCAATGAGTGAACATTTTTGTCGTTCTCAATTTCAAAGAGTTGCTCAATTCAGCATGTGCGTCGTCATTTGACGACTTACTTGGCCAGCGTCTGATCCTAATTGCCGTTTATGAAGTAGTCGCTCAGCTTTTGCTACGATCTCTTAAGGAATTTTTCAATCAATGTTCTCTTTTTTTTGCGGTGTGCGAAGCCTGGATCGTAGGTCATCGCCTTCGCGAGCACAACAGTTTTTTGCCTCTCACTCTACCTGGGTGGACTTGAAGTTCATTAATTAAGAAAGCCATTCTTGGCCGGAGCTCATTTTGGGTTGACGTTTAGCTAGGAGATAATGTGTGCGAGGATCGTCCATGTTTACTTCTTACCTGTAGTGGCACATTTGTTTTTCGTTTATAGTCTGTGTTCTGTCATGGTACTCTTGGGTTAATAAAACAAGAATTCGACTCTCGAAATAGTGACAACAACAAACATTGCTTAATAAAACACTTTTTTTGGTGTGCTTTTAGATTTTTTGGTGTACTTTGATTTTATTATCGGAACTGAAAATTACATGAACCGAGTTTTATCCCTGTCAAAATATTTTTTTTTGCGCTTCAGACGCCTGCTCTAAAAATTGATGAATTTGTCGTTGTGTTAGAAGCGTGTTCGCTAAGAGAGTGGTCGATCGAAGAAATTCTGGGTATTGTCGAAGTGCCCTTGACAGATCATCGTCAACTGGTCTGACAAACATACGGAGAACGCAGTCCGGATTCGGTGCTACAATAAACGTGCATGTACCTCGCGAGGGCTGCTGTTTTTTTGAAGAGTAGTCTGGCCAACCTGCGTACATTGAGGCTTTCTGCCATGTCCAGCACGCCTGCAGTTTGCATTTGCAGAGGAAACTACGGATTTGCGTACTTTTTCATGGCATGCAGTGTCTTCGGCTTCATTTAAATTGGTATTAAATATGGGGGGGAAGTTTTCGAAATAAATTTTCATGAGACCGAGCTGCTGGTCCGTAGTTTTAAAATTGTCAAGTGCCTGTTTTTGGAATGACTTCATGCTCTTTGCATAAATTTCGTCAGTAATCGTTGTGAAGCCAGGTAATTTCTGGAATCAGATTCAGCGCGCGTCTCAATTGACTTTCTTTGGTATCGAAAAAACTTACTCTTGGTTATCTCTGGGTCTGCAGAACCTTTGTATTCGTGCACAGACTGTACATAGAGCCGTGCAGGTGTTTATTGCGTACCAGGTGTGCCCGTGGTGCCCCAAAGAGACCGACAGACTGACTGGTTGGGTGGGTGGTGTGAGAGGACTGTAGAGATGTGGTTGGGAAGCGTCCATTTGAAGGTTTGGGAAGAAAACCTGGGCATGATGGAGAGCGAGCGAGCAGGCGATTAGCTCTGAAAAATAAACAGGGTTGTATTTTATTTTTTGTATAGTATAGTTGTTAGTTTCATATGAATTGGCGAATTCTCTTTCAAAAATATGGGCAAATGAAAGAAATGCTTAATGGCGAGGTAGTTTTTGTATAGTAAGGCAGATTATCCTTAGGCAGCAGTATATGGTTAAACTTTTATTACTAAAAAACATTTTGTTGCGATGCGTTTTGCGTAGAACGAATATTCTGATTTCAACGCGAATCTGAAGGTTAGCATGCGTTTTACTACTGTCAAGTGTGTGAATTTAAGGCATATTTTGAGACCAACTTTGTCCCTGTTGTTTAAGCGTTTTTTTTTATCGGTTGTTTTATCGATGCCATCGCTCCCGGGTGACGGTGGGAGGGTAGCTGGAGCATCAATAGCATATTTTGTTGCGGTTGCGGCTGTGTCCAGTCATTCAATGCATGAATGCGAGCCCATTGTAGAATGTGAGGCGCACTTCTAGTCCAGAGAAGTGGTAACTGATGAAAAGATGTTTTTACAGCAGTCTTAAAATTGCCCTGAGAATGTAATAATATTTTTGAACTCCAGACGAGGTAGTGCATGGATGAATTGTTAAAGTTCTTAGTCGTGTGAATTTATATTGGTAAATCGAAAATTTATTCATTTTCGTGACTGACACATACCCAGTTGTAAATGTTGAAGGATAAACTATAAAAACAACATTCAGTAATTTCGTATAGTGTTTTTTTAGAATTTTGTACGAATAGTGTTTTATTTTTACGATACCTGATTTTCCTTATGTAAGTTTTGCCTAGTGTTAATTTTTCAACATTTTGCCTCTACAGCATTTTCGTGAGCCTACTTTTTTTGACTGTCGTTAGCACGGGTGATTTATTTCTCTATTTCGTTCCGTATGGTTGGGTAAGCGTTCAGTTTTAAAAAAGGCATCGATGTCCTTGAAACTTTGTGTCTCAAATACCGCACTCTCGGACAACAGTGGACACCCCGCATTGTGTGAGCGGTGGTCGGGTGCCAGGAAAGCTCACTGTGTGTCCTTATTGTCTTGTGCTTCAAGGAGTTGGATTCTTTTTCGTACATTGTTGTTCTCAGGTTGATGTTCTCATGTTTGTGAACATTTTTTTATGTTTGAATATTTTCCAGTAGCCCTAAGCGTGAAAAGTGAGCTTTCATTAGGTTAAGGTTATATTTTTTCTTATATTTTAAATATTTCAGTTTTCTTGAAGATAGTTTTTTCTTGTTCCTCACTATGCGGTGAAAATTGAAATGTGTCCACTGCTAATATCGTCGAGGTTGTGTGCCGAATGAAAAGCGCTCTCATCATACTTCATTCTCTCCAGAAAAGCTCGGTAAATTTGGTTATCGCCACCGTGACCATTAAAGTCATATTTTTCACGAACGAGACAATTTATCATTGAGTTTAGTCGCCTTGTGCATCATTATATCGTAACGGAGTAATTTATCAAGCGCAGTGTGCGGATCTATGGCGTTTTTGATATATGTTCTAGATTTAATCGTGTGCTTGGTCTCGATGCTGAAATTCGCTTCACTTGGGCCTTTCGAGATGAAAGGCGGCACCCTGATAATTCTTGTCAATGTTGTGTGATCTTGCACCAATGCTGTTCTAATGACGTTTAGTTTGATAGAGATAAGATCAAAACCTCACGTTACCTATGCGTCTTCAGGTCCTGCATCCATCAAACAAAAACCATAATTTATAACTGTTCTTTTTAAATGCAGCATTAATCGCTGCAGGCTTTGAATTCATTCTATCCATGTGTTCGCCTCTATTTTTTTGGGGCCTCATTTTCGTTGAGGTGAGTTTTGATCTGAATTGCCAGGTGAGTTTGATCTGAATGGATCTTATCATTGCAGCTGAGTAGCCAGGCAGGACTTGATGGGAATGACTTCTGGCGTGATTTTCTTTAAAAAAATGTACTACGTGTTAAGCGCCTCAGATGGCCCCGATTCTAGCGTTTTAAGCTTTAAGTACTTGTTAGTTTCGCGTTCGTTTTGCTTGAAGCTTTCAAAATTTTGCCTACAAATTTTGTGAAAACCTTACTCATGAATTCAAACTTTCCGAAATCGCAGCGTCATTTCGTGCAGTCATTTATGGTGGTTTAAAAAAATTCATGACTTGAATTGACTTGTTTGCTTGGACACGGTAATTCTGTGAACTAGGTTGAGATGCGTTTCTTTTCATAGGTGCGGACTTTTCTGTTAACCTCTTTCCTCAACAGGTTTTCGAACGAAACGTGTCATTTTTGAGACGACTTTTTTATTTGCTGCAGATGTGGGTGCTTGCGGAAATGGAGGGGTTTTGCCGGTAGAGGTTAAGGAACGACGAGTATATTTGTTTCAAGATACTTTTTCTTGTATCGAAGCTTAGACGAGCTTGCACGTCCTGAATTGAGAAATTCAAGTATAATAAGACGAGTTCACCTGATTGTTCCGCTGGAGAGGTTAATCACATTATGTATGTCTCTGAACTAAACTCCTCATGCCTGTCGCTCGGCGGAATGCGCCTTACAGGATGAAGCACTTTTGGCGCTTTGTCCTCTGATGATGACACTTCGATTTTGTTTTTCACTGCGGCCACCACACCTTCCGTGTTGGCCGAAGTGGGCGAAGGAGCCATTTTAACGGTGGTCAGTTTTCACCCCTGAGGCCTGCGCCTGCAGACCTGACAGGCGACCTGTGGTGCTGGAATTCTCTCGACTTCAGCATGCCTTGTAGTAGTAGCAGCATCAGCTTATGTCGTATTTGAAGGGTGTCGCATGTGCGAGCCTTTAAAGTTTTTGAGCCTTTGGTAACCCTAAATGTAAGGTTGCGTGAAGGAGAGGCTGAGTCTTCAATCTATAGGAAAAAATGGAAGCAAGCTGCGGGGTATGAGAAACCTAAGGTTATCATTCATGGGTTAAATATCGTACGATTTGTTTCCATTTTTATAATGAATAAAGTTCATGTATTGATTTGTTACTTAATTTTAGGATAGTTAATACGTACTTCGAAATTAATCGTAATATTTTGACACTTTTCCGCGACGCCCTTTACAATTGTCCTTATTGTATTTGTTGCCTGATTTTCACGCCCTTCTGACCTCGTCTCACAATAACGTTCGTACACCGACCAGCTCTCGTGTTACTCGACCTCGGGTCTGAACGGTTGTGTAGAGCTTCTGTTGTGGGTCCTAATGATTCATTAACCCTACACTGGCGCTTTGTTTCAGGGTGTCGATAAGATCTCTTTTTCATTTGCTAAGGAGCTCAGTTGGCTCCCAACTGGTAAAATATCCACCTGATAAGTAAATATATGAATTTTAAAGTAAGTCATGACTTGTGCGATTTTTGGCGAGACTCAATGTATGTGGTTAACGTAGGCTAAGTCTGACATGTGCCAGGCTGCCGCACCCTGCAATTAAGGGCTGATGGGCAGCTTGCAAGTGGGCCACCCAAGAACTTGACTGTTTCTTGACTGATTTTTGCGTGTTTTTGTATGCACTTTTGTTACTTGGACTGTGATTTTTCACTCTAACTTCCATCAGAGGACTTCTTTTCAGCCACTCATTATATCAATCACAGCGGGGCTTCTTCAACTCTACATTACGTCTAAATATGGAGCACGTACATCTGCACATACGGGAAGTGACGTTCATTTTAACTAAGGGCTGACGCCGTATGAGTTGGATGCGCGTGACAGGTTTTCCAGGGCTTACCTATTTTCTTTTAGGCCTATTGTGCGGCCATGACAGCTGTCGCGGTTTAAATTCGAAATGCTCGTCCCCAAAGAAACGTTATATTCGTCACGGGCCCAGCGCTGTGGTAAGGAGGATCATCCTTGGCTCTGAAATCGATGCATTTCTTAACAGGACAATGGAAGACTCCAACTGGAGAGACATGAGAATACCGTGGCTTTCTGTGCGCCATTCCATGGGCATGCTGGAATATTGTGTCAGATTCTGGTGTTAGCTAGAAATTGTTGCGATGTGAGTCTTGGTGTTTTCTAGCCTGAACATAATGCTCGCTTTCGTGTTGTGGGTGAGTTAGTGATATGTCTCCTGCGACGATGATGTTTTTTCTTCGGGTAAAATGACCCACGAGTGGGCCGTGTCTTAGGAAACGTGTTGGAGTGCGTTGGAGAGTGGGTTCCATATACCAAAGCCAAGACCTGTATCGTATATTTGGGTAATACTTACGCAACCAAAATGACGTGTTCTGCCAACATTGCTGGTTTTCGTAAAAAATAATGGCTACATGGGTCTAAGCATCTCTAATGTGCAGTGCACAGCGTAGCATGGAACAAAACGTCGGAGTAATTTCCTCCTGAAAGATTTCCTAAACTACCTTGGCGAATGATATCATCAAATATATGTTTAATCAACGGGAAAAGATAGACGTGTTGTGCTCTGGAAAGATATACTGACGCATTTATTGGTGCCATCGTTACATCACAAGTGTTAATCAGGTGAAGTACGTGTGAGACGAACGTCAAACATCCATAGCGTTTTCTGTCTTCGAAATTATCTCATCTGAATTAAACCTATGAACAAAACGAACAAACTGAACTGTACCCAATTAAGGAACTGAACAGACGCTCGCCATAACCAACGATAGACCTACACGAGTGCGGGACAATTTATAATCGTTGCAGGAAGCTGTGACAGCAGGCCTACCTTGTATGTTCTCTCTAGTGTCTATTATTGACGTTCACATTCCAGTTCATGGCAAACCCCTTCTTTGTATTGTCCATCTGCGTATCTTTGATACTCTGCGTAGGTATAGGACTCCACAGTTCTTCCGAAATTAGATATTTAATTAGCCTGTCGTCGCTAGCGTGTAATGAAGGTGTAGCAATTTCTTGGAATCTTTCACTCACCGTTCAATCAGTAACAGTTTTGGATGAAGCTTGGGTAGTAATACTGTTTTAATGGTTACTTATAAACATTAATTGTATCTGTACAAGTTTAACGACTTGGGTTCATTGAAGCAAATGCCTTTCTGCGAATAAAATGGAATGCCGTTTTTACAAGTACTTCCGATTTACTCGATAAATAATCCTTCATATTTTCAATTTTTATGCATCTCGATTGGTTTAGAGGCTGAAGGTTCTCGTGGCAAGAATGGCCACTACAGCGCCCCAGCAATGCGTGCATGATTCCTTAAGCGACAGCCCGGTGTGATGGAATTGCAACGTCTCGAAGTAATTGCCCCGAAATTTATTATTACGTAAAATTTATTACCATTGAGCGCACTCCGTGACTAGTGATGCTATTTTTCAGCTAGGCGGTGTTAGGGTCTGTTCCACAGAAAATATTTTATGCATGTCGGTTTCCCAGAGAGTTATTGCTGTTCGCCCGTGCATTTAGATGTTGTTTCGACAATTTGTGTGTGTGAATCTCGTGATTGTTTATAACTTTAGAATCTGAAGTTTAGCTACGGCCGCAGATTAGTCTGACGTCACAGTACTGCGAGCTGCAGCTGTACAAATAATTACGCTAAAAAATTGTGCTTTTTTCGCTAAGTAGTTGAAAGATTTTATATAATCTCATAATTAACGCCTTTCCTGCTATGATGCTATTTTTCTAAAGGTGAGGTGACCCATCTGTGGGTCACACACAAAAAAACGTGTCGACGACGTCTTTTCTAATTAAAGTTCCTTTTTTATTTTTTCGTGTTTCTGAATTTTCGTACTCGTGACCAAGTGTTGCTACGCCGTGCCAGAATGTTCCGTGTTTTTTCTTCGTGTCAAAGAATTTCTGCGCCTCCGCAGCGTAGCCGACTGAACACTAGACGATCTGCTTAAGGGTGGTGACTTACATCTCTGTGTGTGTGTGTGGAGCCTGCGAAAGGGTCATTTTTGGATGATCCGAGCTCTAGGGCAGGATTTTAAGCCTTCTAAGCCGTGCTTACTGTTGTAAGCGGGTCCAACGGTCGTGTATCTCTTCCAAGTCAGAGCGCAAGATTGCCTGTGTGCATTAAATTGGGAGCTGAGTACACTCAAAAGCAAACTAAATAGATGTTTTCTCATCAGAGCAGGAATACATGAATGGTCTAACACAAACTTACGAGGCTACGTGCAATAATATAGGGATTTTAGTTTTACGAGTCCTTCAAATGTACGTCGCACAATATCCACCAATCTCATAATGCAGGGTGTCCAGTTTTCTAAATACTTGTTGGTAATTTTACCGAATCAGAGCGACGATAAAAATGCTATGAGCAATGAATATTTTACTGATAAAAATATTAATGCAATTATGCATGCGCATCAAGTAATAAAAATAAAAGGTCGAGTGCGGTATTAGGTGGTCAAGGAACAGCGTAACATATCGCATAGAGCGTTACATATTGTATGAAGGAATAATGTGGAGTATGTTGGAGTACGAGCCTCTTTATGACGTTTCCACGAGAGAAAAATGATTTCGCTTCTACGATTTTTTGCTTTTTACAGATATCTTTCGTCCTTCTTGTCTCGGACATCTTCAATTATAATCTGCTGTGAAACGATGGTCTGCTCTTCCACTGAAGCTGCCTTGATAGTCGAATTATAAATTGCGTATTTATTACTAGGCCTAATCTTCGGTATCTTGAGATAGGTCAACATTAAACAGGTTAGTACGACCGATAACTCCAACATCTCATGAGAAATAAGCAATTGAATTGATAAGGAGGTACTTTTTCTGCAGCTCTCGAGCTTTACAGATCAATGAGCTCATTTTTGATGAAGTCTGTAATTGTAAAAGTGAGTTTGTTGGTATATTTTCTGACTAAAATGTGGTGTCGCGGTGTGTCAACGTTGTTAAATGATATAAACATTGTTGGCCCGAAGCGTCACCTATCGAGTTTCAGTGCTAAAGACGACCAGCTCTGGAAGTGCTGTAAGTAATGGATCTTTTTATCTAAGCAGTGACTAATTCCGGTGCATATATATGTCAATCAAAATATGATACAAAATATCAAATAGGAAGGGTTAAGTATGTAGCGTTGTCAACAGCGACATTCGTGATCAAACCCTGATGAAATTCACCTCTTGATTTTGTTAATCCCTTCTCTCACTATCTGTCAGGAAACCAGACCAGTTTCTTATCACTGCTGAAGAAGGTATTTTAAAGATTTCTTGTCGTTTCCAAACTTGATTTTTGCTATTTTATGTGCCGGATATTCGTTTTTCGTCTGCCCACAAGTCTTTCACTCTTCCCAAGCTTAGTAATTTATGAGTATTTCTTTAATCCTTAGTAATTCTTTTTGCAACCATAAACTCCTGGTTTTACCATTAACATTTTACATTGTTAACCTAAACCGCACGTTGAATACCTGCTTGTGAGAGACCTCAATCAAAAACCAGTATCGACACCGGAAGCCGAAAAAAGTGCGGTAGCATGAAGTTAGTGGGGATTTATCTCACATTTGAGTATTTGTCTCGTCCTTTAAGAGCGTTTTCGTGCATTTCATTTTTGTTGGAGGACGGCTAGTGCAAATCTCGGTAGCATGAGAGAAGGACTCCCAGGGAGATGGTTGTGGTCGGAAATGGCGTGTGGCGCGCTCGATGCGGTTGCTCCGACTCTCCCTCTCTGTCTCCTCAATGAGCCGCTCATGAAGCTCGAGTTAGTCTCGGAGATGATTTCCGGCCTGACGACACTCGCCCCACTCCTCTCTCGAACCCGTGTCTCTGGTGTACTTTGCCCTCTGACAAAACACTGTGGCCTCTTTGATCCCTTGTTAAATTTTGTGCTTCTTATCTCTTTGCTGTCTTGCATGATGATGTCGGATTTCTATATTTCGGATTGCACCTTCAATTGTATCTATTTGTTTTCGTGGTACTTATAATTGATCAAAATCATGTCGAGATTCTAGTTTTAGTTTTAAGGAAAGTATACGATACTTCCAGAAATTATTGTTGAAGCAGCGTTGAGGTATTATTTTTTTGCTAGTAAGCAGCTAAATCAGTTTAGAAACATACGTTCATTTTTATTAATTTGTTGCATGAGACGCTCCATTTTTGTAAGTGTTTTTTTGTGCATGCATTCATTTTAATTACGATTATGATATTACGTTCTCTGTCTGGCAAATGCGCGTATGCTGTATAAATTATTACGAGTTATGAATTTGAAATATCGATTATCAACTGCTGAGTTCAAACGAAACAAATGTAAAAAATAAATATTTAATCTAGGTTGGTAATTAATCTCGTCAGCAGTTGGGTTTTGGGAGAGTGTCAAGAAGCTTGTCGCTCTCTCTGGTGAAATCCAAACAGCAGTTACTAAGGTGCAAAAAATTGTTCATTTTAGTACCCCCAGTTCTGTTGATGTCGACACTTCTTAGCCCACTCACATGAATAAGGACGGTATGAATGGAACAGAATAACATCTGCCTGTCAAGATTCGTAAGTTCATGGTCTTGACTCGTGGACATTACAATTATATTTACCGAGGCTTGCTACTCGGTTTCACGCGTGGAATATAATTTCTTAGCGGTAGTGTGGATATGACTCAGAATTTGAATATTCTGGTGATAAATATTCCAAGTTAAAGAACCAAGTTCCCGAGTCTCTTCCTGAACGAGATGCTAGCGTGCAACAACCCGAGCATTTCCCCGTGAACTTCCCCCACTTTGGAAGGCTTGAAGTTGGTCAGCGGTGCACGAAGTGGGGATGTCGGAGTTGAAGTCCAGTGACCGCCTGGGGCATCCACTGCTGACGCCCTCCGGCCGCCTTCGCTTGCCAGCTGTGGTCTTTTCCCGGCCGTGCGAGCAGCTCGTAGTTTTGTTGTGCTTTTTGCTCATGTTTAGATGTCGATCTCTGGTTTTTATATTGATGCATTTTTAGGTTTTTCTTTGTCTGTTTATCATGCAATTTTTCTTCTTTGTATGTTAAATCCTGGTTTGTGGACTTTTTCTAATTTATGTGTTTTGAGTTGCTTTCACTGTTTCTTTTGTTTGTGATGGGATCTGTACTCGCAACCTCGAATAATGCGTGTTACTAGGAATATTTAACACGTTGATGATGCTAAAATGGAGCCAAGATGATCACTACCATACCAATATCAGTACCCGTTTTCGTCGCATCTCTCTCTATAGTTTATACTCTACGCTTCTAAAAACCCACGCTCTTTAGTTTGTTTGTGTTCTTGTTCCGTGTCATGGTATATTATTTTTACCTCCTTTTACTCCCGTTATATTACGGGGGTAAATTTAATTTTTTGTGGCAGCTTGCTAATATTGTCCGACGTAGAGCGTTGCCCCCTCGCGTCTCGGTTCAATCTCGTTTGTTGGGCTGAAAAGTTGCTGCGTCACCGCCGTGTGTGTTGCTGGGGGAGGGGGGAGGCGCCGTCTTGGGGAGTTATGGCCTGGAGACGGGGGATAAAAAGCTTCTCTGGATAGTGAATACAAATTTCCGTTGAACAAAAAGATTATGGTAAGTGGATAAGCTGGGGAAAAGCCAAATGACCGCGTCACTAGATGCTTAGCACGAGAATTCCCTCTATCAATAGTCGAAAGATAGTAGATGATGGCTGTGATGTACTAGGTAAAGGGGGTTGGTGTTAGGGGAGGTAACTGGTGTTAGGGAGGAGCGTCGTATGCCAGGAGCGTTAGCCCTGACGCGGATGGGCGTCTATCCCGAAGGGGGCGCTGCAGGGTCCTGCCTCCTTCTCTTTGTCTCGCGCCAAGTAACTGTTGGCAGATCGAGCGGGAGAGATAGGAAGCAGACGATAAATTACCGTCGTGGTTGATGAGCGTTATTTTTTAGTATTTCTACGGTTTTAGGCTCGTAAGCTCGTGAAACTTTTTTGACACGTTCCGTTTGTTCGTGTTTTTTCAGCATGTTTGAATTTTCTATATCCACTTTGTGTTATTAAATACTGACTGATCACTCATCGTGGAGTCTCTGAAGTTACCGATCACACACTATATGTTTTTTGATTTTAGTGTCCAAGGATTCCACCTGCACGAATATACTCGTAATTGTTATGTCTCAGGTGTGTAGGATAAGCATTAGTATTAGGTAGTTAGCTTTATCTAATGCATGTTATGGGGACTAGCGACCCCCAGAGCGACCCTCTTAGGTTACCTCAGCTCTGTTTTGAACTTCTGTTCATTATGCTCATTTTATTTCCTGCAATTTTCATACCTTCTTCGCTATCTCTGCTTTGTTTTTTCCTTTTTATTCTCATTTTGTTGTTTCTATGCGCAGGGAATCCTATGTGAAACACACCTTGTGTCCTATTTCTACAGTCCGTACTAAATGATCCCTCTTCTTTGGGTGCGACATGTTCGAGTGACTGAAGCGCTGCCATCCATACCACAACTACCATGTCTGTTATGCAGGTGACAGTCCACGCTGCGCACGGATGAGTTTATAGCCTTCCTCAGTGCTGGCGCCTCGGAGAAAGTTGACAACCGCTCTTTCAATAATTGCGGTTACATGGCTGGTCTTCATCACTTCCCTATCGGCGGCATTGCATCACTGTGTGCACGCGCCTGACCAGCGGTGGCCAGGAACACGAGGCGCTTTAGGTTGCTTTTCAATCTTGACTGGAGTGTCACGTGTCGACGGCGTTCTTCCTATTTTCAGTTAAAGCCACCTGAAGGTGGATATCCAGAGTCCTCTCGCTTCCTGCGCGACGGAGCGAGACGTCGAAGTGTAAGGCGTTGTTTCTTGTGTTTAGTTTTTCATCATGGGGTGATAATGGGATTGGGAGCCGCTTTTGACCTACGTATATTCAGGTCTTGAAGACAAAAAAGGGCAAGAAGTCATTTTCCTTTCGTGTCCATTTGTTGAATTCTGCCATGAAATTGCCACTAACAGTCAGTCCAGCTTTCATGTCACCGTTATACGGCTGATCACGAGCTAATAACGGAGTGTAGTTATTTTACTTGCGCTCATCATTCTCTTTTACTTAATTACTTGCTTTCTTTGGAGAAAGAACCGTTGTTAAGCCGAGCAAACTCAACTAGTGCATAATGCAAGAGCAGATCGTTTCTGCAGTCTCCTTGCCAGAAATATTTTTCTTCACTGAGGTCACCATCACAATCATGATTGCAATCTTCATATCTCCTTAAGATTTCCCAAGGGGAGGTTGTGGAGAAGATGCATCTTCATCGTGCTCAAGTTGGATGGTTGCGCCATTAATTTTAGCACACTGGAGTATTCAAATTCATATTCTGTTCGTAAATTTTACTGGTTACCAATTTTTATTGAATTATTTCGGGTACCTTCTTTAAAAATCGTATCATTACCCACAAATTTTTTGAATCTAGAGGTTCGATTCTTTGGCTTATTTTTGTAAATTACGACATATCACTTCGTACAAACCCATTTTGCATGGAAATATTGAAAAGAATGAGTGGCGTGAACCGAGTTGTGACCTCAGCGTTCTTGAGAAAGCTGTGTTTAATGGGCGAGAACATAGTTCGCCTGCAAGCGCCGCGCCGGTTGGGAGCTTTATGAGTCTTTCAAAGCTTGGCATTTAAAGAACGAAACTTTTTCTTTCGAAACTTGGTCTGGAATATCAAGGCATACATTGCAGGGTCGTCTGCTGAATGTGATTTTATGCGACATTCCCTAGCTGCGTTATTCTTTTTTACCCCGGCTGATTTTTATTTTTGTTACATTGCTATTTTCGTCAACGCAGGGAACAGACTTCTTCCTAGTTTAAAGAGCCATAGCTACTTTGTCTATCTCCGCGAAGGCTCTAAATATCATCCCAAGAGTCCATTATGCGTGGGTATCCTTTGATTTGTCGACGTAATTCGGACGCCTTAGCTCTCACGACGCGTTTCTTTCCTGGCGCTTTCCATGACTGGCGCCCATTAGGTCCTTACTTATTTATTGTTCCAGACGCTTGAGCGGCGCAAAAGTCCATTGTTTCTCATGGCTTATTCGCCTGATCATCTCCCATAAAGATCTTGAAAATTACACAAGGCGCACGGTCGGCGTGATCGCTGGGCCGCGCTGTGCAATTCCTGCTGTTCCCCCAAGCTTCGTCTTGATGACTGGCCTTCGTGTTGTGTCAGCGCCATATTGATGATCTGCGTTTTACTTCTGATCGATATCTTGTTGACGATCGGGCTGACGGGTTTGATCGATATATTGGTGATGATCTATATCTTAGAAATGATTCATGTCTCGGTAGTGATTTACGTTTCAGGAATTTATATTTTGGTTATGGTCACGATTTTCTATATGATCGATGGGATGTTATTAGTCTGTATTTTGTTTTTGGTTGGTCTTTTGTTTACGGTCAATTTTATGTTACGGATCAATATTTTATTTATGAACAGCATTTTCAGTGATAAATGTCTTAGTTGTGAACAGTATTTTCTTTATGATTTATATTGTTGATGGTGATGAAATATTTTACGATCTTTATTTTGTTCATACAGGTCAGTTGACGTGATATAGATACTTCGTTTATGGTAAATGGTTATTTTTTTCTTGGTCACTTTCATCTGGCTCTTGACTCTGACATGCAAGGAGGTGTCGAGTTCGATACCTCTGGCAGAGTGCTTTCTTCGGGAAAGGAAGATTAAATGCGATATTCTAAAATGGCGGCATACCAGTGTGACTCGGGACGGGGCTCTATTTCCAAAGTATCCAAGGCACTCTGTGTCTTGAGTTACCTAAAATGCCCTCGTTCCTCCGCCGAATGTAGTGTAGCGCCCTTCATTATTTTTGTTTTTCATGCCAATTTTAACGTATCGTTTCTCATCTCAATGTGCTAGAATTATGAGTCATGAGCTGGAATCTTAAGAATTCTAGCCCAAGTAGTCCGCGTGAGCTGAAACCTGTTTCTTGGTTATGGTGGGAGGGTAGCGCTGTAATTTACATTACTATTTTTACTACTTATATGGCTAGAGGTAGGCGTGTACAAGTCAGCGAGTACTGGTGAGGCAATCTGTACCTTCAGATAATTGAAGTGTTACTCGAGCTGTACCAAGTTTTTACATTGCGCTTTTAAGGCATATGTATTCATTCCCTGGTATGTTTCCATTTTGTCGTGTACATTTTGATGTTAAATAAACTATCACTATATTCAGTGCTGCAGAAAATATGTTATTTTTGCTCTGAACATTTTTTGAAAATTAATTGAACAGAAGTTCTGAAATCTGTGTATTAAGCCTGTGCGCTTCACAAGCGTCTCCAAAGACTGTTTGAGTCGTGCGATTTTGCAAGCTCTTCCTATCCGTAGGTGGCGCAACGCTATGGTGGGGCGACTTACATGGGAACGATCGCAACGATGATCGTTGCCGAATTGCCGTTTGTCACAAGGTTAAGGAGTGGCCGGCACAAAATGGTCGTTGGTCAAGCTTTAATTGGATCATTACGCTGATCAACTTGCTTAGTGTACGTTCAGTTCGCGTTCTCGAGACTGTGAGCGCCGAGTCAGCGCTTGGAATTGTCTGAAGGCTGTAGTGCGGTGCCGCTGTGTGGTTGTTTGCGTTCTAATGAAATGTGTTGCAACACTTGTGATATTGTGGACTACCAGGCGTCGTTGGAAGCAATGTGCGCGCACGATTTTCTAATAGTTTCTCTTCACATGCATTATTTATGAAAGGTGTTCTTGAATATTTGTGATTGAAACCAGACTCCCCATGTTCTGTACTCGGTGGTGGGACGTCATGACCCGAGCGTGCCCCCGTGGGTTTCTGTGTGCTGATTCAGATCAATCGATATTCCCTAAAGAGTTACCAAGAATGGACTTTGTATAATTTAACAGAATGCGTTACATATAATTACAGAGAATAGCGAGATATTATATGGTGTACTAGAAAGAAAAAAGTGCGAAAATTTTTTCATGGAGGAATGTTCGTTCAAGATATGATTTGTTGCTGCGAATCTATTTGAGTAGAAGTCGGACTTCTACAATCTGAGTGCGTGTATCTTGGCTGGACGAGGGTGGGGGCAAGTAAGAAGCTGGGTGCAGGGGCATTGATCAACTGAAGGAGGTCGCTGTGGTATTAAGGTTAAGAATCCCTGATGTACGGTGTCGAGACGAAGCTTAAGTGTCATAACCTTTGAAGTACGAAGTGCAGGCAAGGCGTTATGACATGCAGGACTAGGTTCTGGGTCAGATCCGAGCTTCAGTGTTGCCAATACTGGCCTCAACCTACAATAACACCCCTGCAGCGCCTCTTAAAAAAAGATGTGATGTCACGTGAAGCCATGAAAATAAAACTTGACTTTTAGGTACCTTTTGACGAAGGGGCCGCTAGGACTGACATAAAAATGTTACTTGACATTTAGTGCGAACTGTGTTGACGAAGAAAACTATCTTGATATAAGTTTGAAGAGTGACTTGTGTTTAGTGGATATTTTGGTGTGCTGTTTTGGTGGAAATTCGGTCAGTTTTCCGATATTTCGTTTCATGTCTAACATGTCTATAACTTTGTATTTTAGATTTAAAATTTAATACATTTGCATGAAATTATAATCTTCAGTTTTTGCAAGTCTGAAATTCTCCTTGCTTCTAAAAAATGGAGTACTATTCAGTGATGAGCGTGTTTATCTCTATCTGCATCAAATGCAAAGTAGAGACAGTCAGCGTGGGGTAACAGTAGTAATTAGAGATACAAAGGGTTTACTAAATATCCGTTACATGGTTAAAAATTTACTTACCATAGTAACACAACAGCAAAACAATTGAAATGGAACATCTTATGTATTTTTATACGCTGAGTACTAAATTGGTATAATAATACGCAAATAGTATAGAATAGATATAGCGTCGACGAAAGTTTTAGATTATCGCCTCGAAAAGTATCCAACGCATTCGAAAATTAGTTCTGAAGCGATTATAAATAGTCCTCGAACACTTCGGAGTGGTTCACGTGACAGGAATGCTGTCAAACTTTCTGTAAAAATAATCTATTTCGTCCACGCAAAACAGCGGACCTCAGTCGATAACTGAGAGTTACATGAAAA
>VOMN01051343.1:0-11091 GCA_014899125.1 Orchestia grillus | reverse complement strand
CTATGCTTTGCTATATGTAAGGATTCTAAAATCCTGATATCCGAATGGCCCACTAATGAAACTATTTCAACATGGTCTAACGAGAGTGGGTGGCTGGTCTGCTCGCAATGCTGCCTTGGAGGGGAATGAGGCAGAGCTGTGACAGGAAGGTTTGTTCTGAAGGAACGTCCGTAATGCTGATAAAATCTAATCTTGGAGTGCTTCTGACCAACCACCCATACTTGTTAGACCACCCATACCTGAGTAAAGTCCTAAGTCAATTTAGTCAATGCAAGTGGAGCCCAAAAAATAGTTATTCAATGTAAGTAAATCAAAAGTTAATTTAGTCAATGCAAGTAAATTCAAAAGTCAATTTAGTCAATGTTAGTAAAATGGAAAGTTGATGTAGTCAATGTAAGTAGAGTCAAAAAGCCAATTAGTCATTGTAAATAAAATCAAAAGTTAATTTAATCAGTGTAAGCAAAGTCAAATGCCCCTAAAGTCAATGAAATTAAAATCAAAAGTCAGAGATTTCAAGGAACGTAAATTGAAAATACGATTCTCAGCTAATTACTCTTCTAGCCTTAAATCATTTCTCGTCGTAATTAACAAGGAAGGACGGAAAAGCGTCCCACGTTAGCTCAGGTCGCGGCACTAACATAGTTCACTGAAAATTTACGTCGTGTTTACTACAGGACAGTAACGCTAATAATCTGGAAACCTTATCAGTCGAGCATTTTATCAATTCATGTAAAATAAATTCTCAAATCTCCCAAAATGTAATTCAGATTCACTATTTTATTGATGCTCACACTTATTTTAAGTTACGAAGCTGTTAGTCAAACCTGGTGTTACATAAGAGTCACTTTACAATTGAGCGAGGTCGCCCATCAATCGCTATATTTAACACAGACAAACAATTCTGCACGTTAGAATCTCATAAACATTAGTCTGAAAAATATCAATAAGCTGCTGATATTTTCCTGCTAAACAAAGCACTAAGTACAGCTGGACAGTGCTATCTCACTGACAGTCGACGCGTTCCCAGTGCTGACGCATCATACCGATAAGGAGAGAGGAAGAATGCAAGGCTGGACGATTTGCGTTGTGACTGCCGACGTGTGAGGTTGGTACGCCGTGAAGCTTTCTCTGTTTTAACCCCAGGTCCGGTAAAGTCGTTTGCGTGTGTTTTCTCACCGTAATATCAGAGTGCCCCCTAAAATGAGAGTTTTATAGGACCTGTTCAATTTTTGAAGCACGATTGTCCATACTTAAATTTTCTCGCCGAAGTCTTTGAATTTACAATCAAAAACAGAAGGAGCGCTTGAAACGATTTCAGGGACACTCTATTGGAGGAAGAATTCAGAATGGTCTGCATGTTCTGTGCGAAATACCTGTGTTGACTATGTCGAACGAATTGTTAAGAGTGTAGTACTTCCAACATAGGACTGAGTGTAGCAATCACACTTATGAATGTAGACACAACCACTCTTCAGACATTATTTTAGTTTTTCCTTGTAATAAAATAATGAACCTATCCTAAAATTGCTCCTATAAAATACTTGACCGTGTTTTATCAGAGTCAAATCATACCCCACTCCATCTTAGTCATCCATTCGTAATTAATTCAATAGTTCCCACCATAGTTTTAATAATTCTAACTTTCCAACACTCTGTAGCAGTCAGGATGAACTTCACCTCGGAGTTTTATGGTCCCTTTACATATTCACGGAAAGCCTCAAATGAACAACGATCAGAGCTCAGTTAAGTGACACATTGTTCCAACTTCTTAGCATAGCTGCGTGTGTGTGTGTGTGTTTATATGGTGGTGTATACGGCCATATATATATATATATAACGGGTGTTTATGCGTGAGTGTGTTTAGGTGTATGTAAGTATGTATGCGATACAAAATCGAGTGTAACCATGAGAAAAGAAATGATTGAATTCAGTATCTAGATTTTTATAGATAATATCTGTGCTTTTTTTCATTTCAGTTATTACTTTTAAAGTTTCATGTTTTAACTCATTAGTTTCGATTTTCCACGGAGGAAATATTTCATGTCGACCAAAATTTCGGCTGTGAGTTTAAAATTGAAAGATTTTGCTCTCACAATTTGGTTTTCCCATTCATTTCCCTCCTAATCTAAACAAGCTTATTCTAGTAATGAAGACAAATTTCATGAAAACCTGAAAATTATTATTCATATACGTTGGTGCTTTTGTTGCGTTGGGGTAGATGATCGCGTGTACCATATATGGCGCACGTTGCAGTCAAAGAGATCAAACTGGCACTTCTGTCTTTCCAGCATCGATGATGGAAGCTTAGTATTCCGAAACGTAAACAAAATAATTTTAATTGAAGATGTTCCCATTGGTTTTTCTATCTATCTTGAAAATTAGGTTTCCCAGAAACTGACCCATTAGTACTATATGCATATTACTACCTGCATGTACGTATGCCCCAATTTTTTATGTATACGCTATATATACTTATGCGATTATTAGTGGAATAATTTGTGATGTCAAGGAAGTAATTCAACTTAAAACACGTTGCCTACAGATGACTGCTTCTTTGTTAGGTTGTTCCGTAAAGGACTTCGAATTGAAAAGCGGCGACATGCGCTGTTGTGTTTTGAAGTTCCATCATTTTAACTCTTTCTATACTCAGATTAAAGGTATCTAGATATCTTAATAATCCAAATATGAGGGTTTTCTCGAACCGTAAATAAAATGAGTGTCGGTGCACAAGAAAACCATTACGCAGCAGTGGTTGGCTGGTACACCGGTGTTAAACGTGTTAAATGATCCACTATTGATTGAATTCATTCAACAACATTTTTTATGAAAGCCACCCACCTGCAACCAAATCGTTAAAAACGCAATTTTTATCACTTTAAAAATGTGAAAGCAAATTTTAGTGTAGTCCATAAAAACAAGGATCTGGTAACAGGTCAAAGAACAAGGCATCGACCAGACGCCTATGTTGGTGACTTACAAGGCTGTGTGGCTGTNGCGGCTGTGGCAGGCTGTGCGGCTGTGGCAGGCTGTGTGGCTGGGGCAGCCTGTGTGGCTGGGGCAGGCTGTGTGGCTGTGGCAGGCTGTGTGGCTGCAACAGTGCACACGCCCCCGCCCTGCGCTAGAATATCGTGTCTCAGTACACACTGTAATCGTGCTGCATCACGCGTGCCCCAGCAGTGCCCCTCGCTGCCCAAACTGAAGTCAGTGCGTACAGAATTTTCACATGCACTCTTTCAGTCATAGAATTGAAGTTAATGTCGGCATAATATCTTCTTATTTTTGACATCATTGCTCAGTCTCTGGGAGTAATTTAATTTAGATAATTAGAAAACTTTCAGATCGGCTGTACATTTGGGTTGGTGTTTTCAGCATCGTTTGAGACCGATTATTTCTAATTACTATCAAGAGTGAAGTACTATCGCCAACAGTTTGATCAAATCGTGCTTTTACTAAATAGAATTACCTCATCGCGAAGGTGTACCATAATTTCTTTTTAAAAATGCATCAATTTTAATTTTGAAGGCCTAACAATACCAATTTTAGCATTCTCACGCCAGTCAGCTGACTGAAGTCGTGTCTCCGCAAACACAAATTTTCCATCGTCTCTTCACACTTCGAAACATCGCTTACTCGACTTCAGTCGTCCTGCTGGTGGGTCTCCTCGTGACTTCCCCCCGCACTCACGAACAGACGACGTGTGTGCAGTACCTGGACGTGCTTGCCAAACTCTGTGTGCGAGCTCGGGTTTGGCTTAAAGAGGACAGGTAGTTCAGAGAGCATATATTTACCAGATTACGTAAGCGGAATTGAACAAAATGCATTAATCACCGAAAAATCAAATGCGCAAAAAAATTCATGGGACAAAAGAATTCGGCCAAAACTAAAAACAAGTCTTTACTATTTAGTGAAGGTACCTTTGTTTACATTTACAGCTTGAAGTCGATTATTGTAACTGGAAACCAACTTTCGATTCTCCGTTTGCGATAGCTTGTTCCAATCTTGCATGCAGATGATCCTCAAATCAGCAAGGTTCTTTGGACTCTTTCTATGCACGGCAGTTTTGCATATTCTTCACAAATTTTCGATGAGATTGAGATCAGGCGATTGGCTAGGCCACAGAAGGACACTCATTTTCTTATTTGCGAACTATAAGTTTGTTAATTTCGCAACGTGTTAGGGGTCATTGTCTTGCTGGAAGATCTTCTTGTACCGGCCATGGAATTTTCTAGCGCTCGGAAGCAGCCCTTCTCCAGTATCTGCCAGTACATGGGACTATTCATTTTTTCATCAATGATGTGGAGTTCCCCTACACTATGGACAGTAAGATAGCCCTACACCATGATACTGCCTCTCCATGGTTGGCGGTGGGGATGGTGTTCTGGTATCATATGTAGTCTCTATTTTCCTCCAAAGATGACCAGCGTCGTTTCAGTTGAAGAGTTCAATTTAGCTCTCATCGGATCATACAACCCGTACCCAAAACTTAATTCTTCGGTTAAAAAGATGTTTGGCAAACGTTAATGGATTTTTCACTTGTTTTGTTGAAAGAGAATGAGTTCTGAGTGAAATGAAGGCATGTAGACCACTTTGATACAGCTCCCTAGTTCTTTTTTTTTAGCTGTATCGAGCCGTTTTGACTGACGTGAACTCCTTGCAACTCCAGTTCTATGTGTAGGTATGTATGGGTTGTTATGGGCTCATTGGTCACATTACACAGCATATAGCATCGAGAGCGGCCCGTGACCTTGCGAGGCGCTCTGACTCTTACCTGATTGGAGACGCCCCAGTCTTTCGATGCTTCCAAACTATTCCCCAACTTTTGAGTATGGAACCATTAACACGTTCAGCGATTTGCCTGTAGGTTAATCCTGCGTTACGAATTCCGTCTATTTGGTTTCGAATAGTCTAAAGTATTTCTTTAACTTTCAGCATTGTGTTCACTGAGCATTTATCTTCAAATCTGGAGAGGTAATGATTGTGCCAATTTAGTTTGTTTACATTACATGTGTTTCTAGAAGTTTCTGGAAGCTTTTTAAATAGTTTTTTTAATCCAAGACGCTTAAATTGTGCACCAAAATATCAATGCTTTAAAATTACATCAATTTTGCACAAATTCTTTGATCCCATAAATTTTTCGCATAGTTATTTCACTGGCTGATAATAATTTTTTTTATTCTGCTGAACTATTCTCGGAAAAATATGTTCTCTGAACTACCTGTACTCCTTACTCTAAGCCAGAGCTCGAAATTTTCAGAATATATCAGTAGTAGAGTTGTGCCAATACTTTGTTCAAGCACTGTACACTACATTACATAAATATATCTAAATTAGTGTTTTGGCAAGAATTGAAGTGTTTTTTCACGAAAACCTTTGAAATTAAGTACTGAGAATGTAAACCCTGCCTCATGCATCACGCACAGCGCTAAACTTTGTATGCGGTCTGCACAGTAGTGACCAAACGGCGGCCTTTTGGGCGTGCATCGTTATAGTAATCACTAGGTCATTTTATATGCGAACGGCTCAAAACCTCTTGTAATTGTACCATTCGCAAAATAAATTAAAGAAAATGATTATCTTACAGTTTTTCAACACAACTTGTTGCATCATCAGATGTAAAGTTGGATGCGACACACGCGCATTTTTACAGCCTTCTCTCGTCTAGTCGACCATTACACATATCGGAGTTACTGACATTTTTTCCCTGTACAGCGATCTTGGCTATTCATTTAAGTATTTTCCTGTGTAAAATAAATTGCTTCTTGTGGAGGGTTTGAATGACTTTTGACTTCTCAAATGCTGTAAAAGCCCCTTTGTGGCCCACCTTCCACACCAAGTGGCACAGTGAGGATTACTTCAAGAATGCACTGAAATAACCACCCCTTTGTGTAATACTACGCACATAGTGTCAAAAAATTTGCACTCCGCATGGAACAATGTTTCCATACGCAGGATGAAGTTTCAGATGATTTTGTGAAAAAGTATTGGAGTTATAGCCAAAAAACGATTTGCACATAATGTTGGAATGTAGTGTATATGATCTTGTCGAGTAACTTGAACGTTCAAGTTACTCGTGACTCATTCTTCAATAGAGATATCAGGAGTATTTAGGTCAGGACGAAATCGTGACGCCACTCTTGAGTTTTTGCCGTCTGAAAACAACACTTCATCTTATTTACACTTTATTTTCATCTGGAATTCAAACCCAAACATTTTCGCAGTAAAAACTGACCTCTCTATGAAATTATTTCTCACCTATTCTCACCAGGCTTCTGCGTGCGTCCGCGGACGCGAGATGGCAACGTCTTTTTTCTTGTGATTCTCTTCCCTTTCGCGTGCTGGGGAAAAGTTGTCTTTGCCCTTCTGTACCACTGGTACCTCCAGGTTTTCTGTGAGGCTTTTTCTTATCGTCCGACCGCTAACATTAAATCCTGACTCCGATAATTATAATCATTTCAATATACACCATTTCCCAGCTCCTCTCGGACGCCGAGGCTTTACAGTTTCTCATTTTAGGACTGCTTCTATTTAAATGAGTCAGTCTCCTTCAAACGCCTGGTGATTTGGTAAAACCCCGATTGACTCATGTTTCCTTCACAAATTCATCGAATCCTTGGGCATTTTTTAAACATTTCAACCCAACATGTTGTTTAGCGTTCCTGCCCGAGGAAGCCAGGAAATATAAACGGTGCACGGACTCAACATGAGAAAGAAATCTGCTACATGCAGGAAAACAAATTCTTGTGTGCCCCTTCATCCCCTAACTCTGCGTCCACTTTATTCGTAAGTTTCGAATAAAAATTAACTCGTGGTGGCAGTCAAAGCTTGAAAGCAATAGAAGCCGCTAGCAGTGACCTTCGATCAGATGAAGCGTACAGCACACGCCTCTTACATTAACTACATAAACTGAGGCATGGAAGACCGACCACTGTCGTAGCTGAAGGTCATCTGCAACAGATATTCCTTTGATCAACAGCTCTCGCCTTGTAAAGCATTCATTGAGAGCTTCTTCTGGCACTACAATACTGCAGGGCAGGGATGAGGTCGAGCTCAACATTCCTCGAGTTAACCCTTTGCACAGCAGTATAGGTTAGGCCAATGCGTAGAATAATAAGGGTAAAATAATGAAGACGCACATACACTTGCAAAAACAAGATTCATCGCAGTCGATTCTGGCCATTGAGTATCACAAAATAGTCATTAGAGCACGCACTTGTAGTTTTGGCTTGCATCAAACGTAGTCTCATTATGAGAACGTTACGCGTTCTAAACTATGTATGTCAAGCAAGCAGTAGCAATGGCTTCTCATTTCTTTCGTTTCAGAGCTACGTCAGCACGTCGGACTTGAACGTATCCTGCGACGTAGCCGTTCTAGCTAGCGCAGAAGTCTCAAGACGCCTCCACTACGCACAGTCGAACGCCATTGCAAGTCTGGCTGATATTGAGGCGAATTCACCCGAACTACCTCACTATCGGGCTTGCAATGAGATTAACAGAGCCAAGCATATTTCAAAATGTTTTAGAAAATTCTAAAGTCAAACAGATCAATAGACAATAGAAAAAAATTAGGAGTATTCTCAGAAAGAAAACAAAAAAAGAAAAATCGTTTATTCCGGAATCAGTCACTTACAAAGCATGGTACCACTCGGGTTTTCAATAAGTGAAACTACAAGCTTAAAAATTATAGTGGACGTCACGTCGGACTTCTTTAGTTGCAATTCTTAATTCACTGACCCATGGTTCAGCGTGAAGTGATTAGCACTTTAAGCCAAACATCACCAAACAAACCATATGATTCTTTGTACATTACTGATACAACTATTAAACTATAGTTGAAAGATAAACTTTAAAATGGAAAAAAGAGTTGAATTTCTTAAGGATTACACAGAATCAACCATCGATAATTTAAATTTAAGTTATGGTACTTTAAAAGTACTCTCATACATGGCAATAATATTTAAAATGAAATACTTATTGCTATAAATTAAATACCAACTCATAGGTGAACGTAAACTCGGATAGCAACGTAACTCATGAGTAACGTACTGTTTACACGAGTAAACTCGGAAAAACACGAAAAACTCATAATCATAGCTTAGCTCAGCACCAGTTCACAGTGTTGCTGTTGCTTAAGTTGAAGTGGCCGTCAATCCAAAAATCCTGGTCCAAGGACACATCGTGTCCGACACACTGCGGTGCGTCGCCATCCGTCTACAGGGATCCTTCTCACGGAAGGTTGTGGCAGTAACTTAGGCATAGGGTGATGCATAAAGCGCAGGAGGAAGCATAAGGCGAAGGGTGATGTGTATGAATACATATTCAAGAAGTAGGTCAACTGTGATCATACCCGTTTGTTCATACCACCGTTGTGTTCATACCACTATTGTGTTCATACCACTGCTGTGTTCACACCAACATTGTGTTCATACCATCATTGTCTTTATACCACTGTTGTGGTGACGTTGCGACTCTAGTAATACCCCCAATTGTTGAGACACCGCCATTTTGGTGACGCTGCCAGTCTCGTTATGCATCAATTGTGGTGACACCGCCATTGTAGTGACGCTGCCAGTCTCGTTNGGGTGATGCACATAGCATAGGGTGATGCACATAGCATAGGGTGATGCATATAGCATAGGGTGATGCAAAAGACATACGGTAATGCATATGAATACATATTCAGGAACTAAGTCATCGGTGATCATACCTGTTTGTTCATACCACTGTTGTGTTCATACCACCATTGTGTTCATACCACCATTGTGTTCATACCATCATTGTGTTCACACCACCATTGTGTTAACCCCACCATTGTGTTCATACCACCATTGTGTTCATACCACCATTGTGTTCATACCACCATTGTGTTCAAACCGCCATTGTGTTCATACCATCATTGTGTTCATACCATCATTGTGTTCATACCGCCATTGTGTTCATACCATCACTGTTGTGGTAACATTGCGACTCTAGTAATACCCTCAATTGTGGTGACGCTGCCAGTCTCGTCATACATCACTTGTGGTGACACCGCCATTGTGGTGACGCTGCCAGTCTCGTTATACAATAATTATGGAGACAACGCCATCCCAGTCTAACACTTCTGTCGAAGTATCTATGCTTGTCTTTCATTTTGGTTTCCCAATTATTTTTAGCGATTATTTCATATGTTTTTCGACAGGATGCCATTGCGGCGACAGCGCCAGCCGTCGATGGAGTGCGTGCGCTTTTTCCCAATGACCCCAAATGCATTTCAAGATTGTTAAAAATTTTGAATTCTTTCCGAAGCTTAAATATTTTGGCCGTATTAGAAATGAACAGATTTCAGCTCTGCTGTGATTATTTCATTGTGGTTTTCTTTATGGTACTGTAGGTATGAAAAATTGTAATTTCAAGCCCACCTGTTGTATTTAGCATGAGATTTGTATGGAATATTACATTAATTACAGGCTCTGATATACATTGCAACGCGGCACTTCACTGAGAACATGATTCCTCATACAATCGCAGGTTATAATAAATGAACACTACCATGTAAGTATTTGTAATACCTGCATTACTCGTGAAATTCTGAAATCTCGATCCAGTAACCTTTTGCTCTCATTTTATCTTTTTTCTACAGATTTCCCTGACACCTCATTTGAAAATAGTGTAAGACAAGTAGAGATGATCTACTGCCTCACCTTTTTAAATTTTACCGGCAGCTGACCGTCTATCGTTATACCGGCAACTGATCGTCTATCGTTATACCGGCAGCTGACCGTCTATCGTTATACCGGCAACTGATCGTATACCGTAATACATTAAACCAAAATGGCTTCAGCATCTGGAATTTCAAACCCGGCTTTCACGAACGATCCGAGAACTGGTGATGAAATTTTTGAACCGAAAACCTCAGCAGAGGAAAAGAAAGAATCTATTGAAGATGTGGGAGCCCAGGAAGCTGATGAGATCAGTGGGAATCCTGATTTCCAATGTTACCCGTCGGAATCTTCGTTGTCTGTAAAATCTAAAGAAACTACCTCGAATAAAAACCAAGACTCAAAACAACAAAGTAATTTGCACAGTGAAAAAGCAATCCCTGACGTTAAAAAATTGAGGAAGAGCAACAGTGGGGGTTCTCTGCGAGAAAAATCGAAAGGGGATGCTGAAAAAGGTTCGAATTCAAAGCAAAAAACATCGTGTTGCCTGAGCAAGAAAATCTTTTACGTTGGGGTTGTCGCATCGGTGCTGACGTTTGTCTTTGGAGTCGCGATGTTGGCCGGCGGATACGATGCAATGTTCGACGCCATCTTGAAAACGGTAAGCTATTGTACAGTAACACTTTTATATTTTTGCACGTTAATTTACTTGGGGTAAAGCTGACCAATCTTAAAATGAGAGTTAATTTGAAACATTAAAGGGATGACCATATTTATTCAATGCCTTAAGTGCATAACGAAGTTCCCTTGGATGATCTTTGTTTTCATATTAACTCAAGGGTAAAATTTACTTAATACCTAGGAAGAATGCGGCACACTCAGGCATTTTTCCCTACACCATCAGATAAGAGAATCTTTCACGTTCATCCAAGAAAAGAGCGCCGACTTCCCCAGGCTCATTCTTAATACATCTTACGCAGTAATACACTTATGACCACTGCGAAAACGTCAATGTTTTACCTCGTGTACCGTGGGTTCTAAGTTCCCAGCTCCCCGAGTTCGCATCATGGTCTGCCGCTACATGGGAGACAACAATGCATCAGTGTTTAGTACAATAATGTTTCTAATTCACCATTATATTCCCGCTTTCAAAGTTGGTATAATTCTATTCGCTTCTAGTGTACACAGGTTCTTTCTTAATATCAATACTACTGATAAAAGACACTATTTACCTTTCTTAACTTTTTCTGTTTTGTTTGAAGTATCATGTCTCGAAACAGCAGCAATACGAAGGCCTGAATTTTATTCATCTCAATCTAGGGATCCTTGATGACTTTAACCTCTCCGAAAAGAGGGACGAGTGAGCCACAAAAAAGGTGTCGAGATTTCTAAATACTCGTTACTCATTTTCGTGGAGAGCTTGGCGTGATTTTATCTTAAACATTAGTTTATC
>VOMN01051339.1:0-32814 GCA_014899125.1 Orchestia grillus | reverse complement strand
CTCTTCAACTCTCTGCCCAGAGATCTGAGAGAATACGATGGTTCCTTGGACATCTTCAAGAAGAAGCTGGGTAACTTCCTACAAGATGTTCCTGATAGGCCGCTCTTGCCTCACTATCATCAGACGGCGGTGGGAAACGGTCTCCTTCAACAGTTCGCGGACATGCGAAGGGACACCATGCGCACAAACCGGTGGCACCCCAGTGTGGCCAGGGCATAGGGGCCCAAAATTTTTCAAGATATTCAAGATAAGATTTAAGGAAACAAAAATATTTTCCACACAACAAAAATTTTCTGTAATACAAATATCTTTCAGTCGTTCAAATAGTCTAAAGTTGAAAAAGTCTAGGTAAATTTTGCACCATCTCTAGCTTGCAACTCGAACGCTGCAGCGGCGACCTTTTTCGCAATCGAGGTCCTCGAGTTTTTCGAGTCTTGTAGCTGTTGCCATCGAGCGACCTCCTGGCAGCTCTAAGAGTCTAACTCATCATACTCGAATTTTAAGAGCAGGGTCACACTGCAAATGGCCCCCGGTTATGCAACGCTTTACAATTTTCCTTTATTCAAAAAATATTTTGTGTAACCAGATCTTCCAACGCTACGCTACCCACGAGCTGAGAAAGCTCCAAACGAGCGTCTCCAGAAGTGATGACGTGGATCTTCAAAGCGGACGGGCATGGATGTCGCCTGCTCGCGACCACGGACTGAAACACTGGAGGCTCGAGGACGTACATTTACCTGCAGTCATAGCTGTTAAATAGTCCGAGATCTGGAGCAACTTTTGGTTCACTAGTATTGCTCCTCCTAATTTAAATTCATCCGCTTAAATTCTTCAATTGTAAAACTATAAAACCTCAAACTGTAAACTTTAAATTCTGTAACGGCAAAACTTTAAAACCTGAAAATGTAAAACGTCTTTTTACTCTGAATTTAGTTCCGCACTGAGGTAGCGTGGACTGCAACATGCGTATCATAGCTCAGGTTGCCTCAAGCGTCGGTGCCGTCATCTCCCGACTCACCGCAGCTCGCAGAGCGGGAGGGGTTAACTCGTACATTAAAACTCATCCGTGATCCTCATGCTTTATTCTTCTGAAGACGTTACCAATTTATTGGTGGCTAAAAACTTTGATAAAAACTGAAACTTTACTTCATTTCCTCCTATTTTGCAGAAAAACTATTTTAGTGAAAAAAAATTTCAGCGAAAAAACAATAAAAAGAAGTACCTCATTTCACGAAATTCAAACAAGAAAACATAAATTTTACGGGAAATAATGTTACACTATACTATTATTTCATTGCTTCATGAAGACGATGAGATAAAACAGCAGTCTCATGGAGAATTAGAGATGCATACACAATTCGCTTCATAACAGCTGAGGCGTCGTCAACACAACGATCTAAAGGCGATGTCTTCCGTCCATTGAACGTATTTCCTGCAGCGTCTCGACACGACCAAGAGAAGAAGAGTCTCTTCATCTGAATTGTCAGCGCGGCCGTTGCATGCAACAACGCAGTGGCAACACTGCCTAACGCGAGAGAACTTAAGTTTACGCCTCGTTCTGTAATGTGGACGCTGACGCTAACGCGAAAGCGTCCATAACATACGATTTAGAAGTATAGGATAGGAGGGAAGATGCATTGGATACACGCTGAAAATAGCTAAATACAAGCCAATATTCATAAAACACACGTTAGACAGTTTTGTGAGGACGGTAATCGGTAGAACAGAATTTATGAGAAGGCAGTACTCGGCAGAACAGATGTTATGTGAGGACAGCTCTCTGCAGAATAAAAGTTATGCGAGGGCAACTCTCGGCAGAATAAAAGTTATGTGAGGGCAACTCTCGGCAGAATAAAAGTTATGTGAGGGCAACTCTTGGCAGAACAAAAGTTATGAGGGCAGTGCTCGACAAAGCAGAAATTATGTGAAGGCTGCACTCGACAAAGCAGAAATTATGTGAAGGTAGTACTCAGCAGAACAGAAGTTATGTGAGAGCAGTACTCAGAAGATCAGAAATGTGAGGGCAATACCCGGCAGAGCAGCACTCGGCAGAGCAGAAGTCATGTGAGAGCAGCACTCGGCAGAGCATAAGTCATGTGAGAGCAGTACTCGGCAGAGCAGAAGTCATGTGAGAGCAGTACTCGGTAGAGCAGAAGCCATGTGAGGGCAGCACTCGGCAGAGCAGAAGTCATGTGAGGGCAGCACTAGGCAGAGTAGAAGTCATGTGAGGGCAGCATTCGGTAGAGCAGAAGTCATGTGAGGGCAGCAATCAGTAGAGCAGAAGTCATGTGAGGGCAGCACTCGGCAGAGCAGAAGTCATGTGAAGGCAGCACTCGTTACTGCCCCCAAATGAAAGCAGGGGCGCGTCACGCCTCGCCAGCACACAGAATAACGTCTGTAATTACTGTCATGAATGGGACGGCATCTCTCCAAAATTAGTAAATCTTCGTTGATTCGTAAACGGAGAGAAAACAATGTTTAAAAGAAGAATGGACATTTTGCCGCCAGTAACCAAAATTTGAGTTATTATGAATCCCCTATGTGCAAAGCACAACATTCGAATGTATACTCATTATTTGATAAACTTTCACGTAGTGTAAGTGTTCACCAAAATCTCACTCACCCTCGATCGGCATGTGACAGTTTCTGAAGGCCGTACAATATTCAAGAATGCACATTATGATTGTCTGCATGCGTGCACTATATCATTCATCTTACCTAGCTTCACTTGCATTATGGTAGAAAAACAATGTCAGATAATTTTTTGAGACACAACGCATTTCATTGAGTTATCAGCAAAACATTTTTGGAGAATATTAGTTGACATACTCTCACAAGCCCACAGCGTTTGACTGAAGATATACGAAAGGACGCACCCAGAAAATACGCATTCTAAATTTACTTTTCGATTTTTCAACAGTAAATTGAATTTTACCCACAGCGTGAGGATGTTATACGTTGTATTGAAAATAGCATTCATTCACAAACTTGAAGTCTTATAAAAAAAAGTAAGAAGAATGTATCATGTTCGGTGAACAATGTTCGTTGGGGAACTAAAAAAAATTTCAAGAGTTCTAAAACTTCCGAAAATTGGCTCATCTCACGTTCGCTCCCGCTACGCAACATCTTACAATACTCTTACACCACATTGCACTAGTCAGGCGCAAGTCACGGGAATGTGGACAAAATATATTGGTCTGTGATTCACAAAACAAAAACATGACGCGAGTGTAGCAAATAGTGGAACTTATTCTGCCGTTTTTACTACTTCGATTACTCCGAAAACGCAAACTGCACTCAACAAACGGAAATTATTTCCGCACGTCAAACACGTCACAAACTTAAGATTGTCCTGCCCCTGAATTAACGCGTCCACTAGTACGACACCTTACCCGGAACGAATATTTACTTCCGGTAACAATACTCGTTTGACTGAAATAATACATAGCTAGACGCATTAATCGCCTCCAGAAGTCTCGGGGGCATTCACCGAAATCATTCAGTTATATTGGGAATAATTCGAGTACGAATATAAAATAAATCCGCACACGGTGACTCTCACAAGTTTATTCATTAAAATTAAATCTATGAATAAAACCTATCAAAATGTCACGAACAATTGTTTGGGTAAGGCGTGTCATGTATGGTAATTCAAAAATACTCGAGCAGAAAAATAATGTAACTGACTCTTTATAATTAGCATCACAGTTCTTTGTTTTAATAACTCCAAACGTACACAACGAATAGATAAAACCTCCGTAGTTTTCATTCGAACATCATCCGATTTTGTTGCCTATATCTTGTAAACGATACTTCTTTGCAGGCCAAAACTTATCATTGACATCCATTTAAAACAGCTCGTAAACCACCAGTGCAGGTACGCCACGGCCGCACATCCTGCAGTTCACAAGTTGTGGCTATAGATTCCTGGTATAGAAGCAACCCTACGGAAAAAATCCAGTTATTTGTATGGCCAAGGTATTATTTTTTCCCCATAGACGTACTTTAATAAAATAAAATAAAAATTGGATATTAATCAAAAATAAAAGAAATAATGAGCCTCTACTTTAATTTTAAAAAACCACATCGAAAATATCGTTTAGTGAATATACGATTCCAAAAGTAAATAAATACTTCACATAAAAATGTCCACAATTAAGCAAGTGATTTACATCAAGACTACATTTTTCCCCCGATTTAACAAATACGTCTACAGACGACTTCAGACTACAACTACATTGAGTACAGTCACCCGGAAACTCACAGAAGCGCGGAGAGATCACTAAAAAAGCGGATATGGACGTACATACGGATGGCGTAGCGGGCGTCAGTTTAAAGGTCGGGGCTATGAAGTTCGAGAAACTAGTCCAAGTGCTGCACAAATGCTATCTCTAAAGGAAGATAATGTCACAACGATGATAATATAGTGATCCACATCGCCTCTCTGAGTTTACTCACACTCGAGGTGCTCGAGACAGCACGTAAAACACGCATCTTACTAAGCAATGTGCACATACCATAAAACCGTTGACCAGGACGGACACTGTTACACACAATAGCACAGCACGTATAGAGTAAAATAGAAAACAAAGAGTAAAGAATATGCGGTCCTTACGTATTATCGGGAGGACTTTTGATTTTTACTTTTTCTTTTTTTTGCACAGGGTTTGTTGGTTAGTATGAAGATCTTTGATTTAATAAACGCGCACTGAGGAAGAGGCTGTTGTGTTCCTTCAGGAGAAAAGTATCTTGCCGGCTGAACGAATCTGTCCGAACAATCACAAAATGAAGCTCTACTTTGGCTCGCGCATTTTCTGGCAATGTAACGTCAAGTCATGCAAAAAGAAGGTGAATATGCGAGTGAACAATTGGTTTGCCGACAGTCGGAATTACAAATGTAATGGTTAGGTTAGGTTAGGTTAGGTTAGGTTAGGTTATTCCGGTTTTTTTAAAGGTCCTCCCGATAATACGTAAGCACCGAATATGCTCTCCTAGATCAAAAAATTAGTAACTTGCTACTAAAATAGCGTTAGATCTCCGCAAGCATGAATAATACGTTCAATTCTGTACGGAGTCGAGTCCACGAGTGTCTTAATGTACACCTGGTCGATTTGAATCCTCTCTTGCACCAACTGGTCTTGTAGTGTCACTACAGAGCAGGGACGACCTTCTCGGCGTCTAACCTGTTCCAGATGGTCCCACAAATTTTCCATTGAGTTCGTGTCTGGGGACTTAGTTCGCCAATCAAAATGTCTGACATATTCTGAACGACTGAAATGCAAATTAATGACAGTTCTAGTCCGATGCGCCCAGTAGTAGTCATCCTGAAAGACCGGCAAAGCAACATGCCCTTCTTCATTCAGATATTGTGCAAATGGCAAAACTTGGTTATCAAGCAGCTCAATTTAGCCATACTAGTTCAGTTTCACGGATAATTCAACTAAAAAATCCACTTCTGTGTAGCTGAAACAGTTTCAGAACACGACAGACCCTCCACCTCTTTGTATTGCCCCTTGCACAGAGGCATCGTTGAAGGCTTTATGAGGTCTGCGATGAACATAAGGGCGGGCATCGTTGCCATTTGAGACAGAATTGGGATTCATCTGACCATGTGACACTCCACTCTTCTACAGTCCAAAATGCGCGTGCTTTGGCTCAATCTTGTGGGCAGTAGTAAACATCAGCCGTTTATGCGTAGCTGTGCTTCATATCATATAATCATTGCATTGCGCTTCCTACGAAGAGTTCGTTCAGAAACAGTAGAGACGCCATAATTAAAGTTTAAAAGTAGTTCTATCCTTGATGCAAAGTGATTCGGGTCAACCATTCGAGATATACGGCTGAGGTCCCTAACGGTTACAATTTTCTCCCAACCACGATTTTACCTTGAATTGTCGTATATACCGGATTGTTTCCGTTGTTGGTAGAGGTGCAGAACAGTGCGGTATGGAACAGCAGCGAATTAAAGCTACTTCCTTCACTGGGTGTCTCATCGCCTGACCAAATGCAATAGCCCCCTTTTGCCATTCCGAGACGTTTTGGTTTCGTCTCATCGTTACGGAACAACTACGAAACATGTCGAAACCGTACCAGCACTGAATAAAGACTCGTACCGGTTCAGTACTTGCATATAACCTGAACTTCGGTCACAGCTTTGAAACCTCATAGATAAACGTAGTAAAAAACTGAAGCCGAAATAAAATCGGTGACTAATTTCTCGTCCAAGGAGCTTAGTATAGAGAATATAGAATCCCTATTAAAAATAAATCTGACAACAGAAACAAGCTGAGTAATCTATCTTGTTTGTGCCCTCTACGTTTAGTTCTATTTTGTCAGACACAAATCACGCACATAACCCAAAATAGAAGTAGAACGGGAAGCGTAAAACCAAACAAGGTAATAACCACTAATAATAATACTATCTGTGTCTGTTGACTGCTACCACTGCTACTACTCTCTGTAGTTTTAAAAATAAGAAAGAAAAAAGTAGAAATAGACACAGAGAGTCATACTAATAGATTTTCATCGTGCACAGGCATCAGCACTTTCGCTTGAATATGATCGAGTTGCTTTTCCGTGATGGGAACTTCTTGTGATTTTTCATATCAGCAATAGCATCGGAATAGTTAATTTTTAACACATGACACATCAATATTTTTAAGCTCTAGAGTGCTAACCTTTGCACTGTAACACCACTACAGAATTTTGTAAGTGTGCTGCCTTATGTAAGAGATGCTCACTGGACTGGAAGCAGATCTATCATTCTCTCAAAATTCAAAGCAAAGAGAAGCTTAATGTCTTGATTAGTAAAAATGCGCTTTAGTAGCAGTATTGTAATGTAGCCTAGATAGTGCACGTGTTCCTCAAGTCACAACAACTACCAAAGCCCTAAAAGATGCTCCAGGTTGTGCCGCTTAGGTCGGACCATCCACCCTAGCTGTGCCCTCTGTGCTGTGCTACTTTATGTAACGGCTACTGACAAGACTAACAAACCTCATTTTAACAGGAGTACATCACACAAAGCTTCTTTTGGTACGCACACTTGATATGCTTACATATTTGTATGTTTTGCCCACAGACCTGCAAATTTGAAAGAACATCCAAGACCTTAGGTGCTGGACCAACCGGAGCCAGAACCCTCACTGGACTGAAGTAGAATAAGAAGAAGAAGAATCGCTAGAGCGCTCTACGTAATTTCAAAAGTAGTACCAGCATAAGCAGACACGGGATTTTGGAAAGTCGGTTCCAATTTCTGGTATACGAGTGTTATCCTAGAAGTTATTTAATTTTGGATTTCTTGATCCATGGCATGGCTAGTTTTCGACGGTAGTTTTTAATAGTACGCTATCCTGTTCAGATTTTGGTTAGTTCGCCTCAGTCATCTTTTTTAGAGGGAACAGAGTTCAAGTTGTCATAGACCTCAATAAACCTCACTTGTCGCTGAAATTATGAAGTTTTGTAAAAAATTTGGTGTACGCTCTTTATTTCGTCAATTAATCATAGCACGGTAGGAGGGGACAAGAACTGAGCTGCGTGCTCAAGATGTGGTTCGACTAGAAGAAAATAAAATAAAAGGTATCAACGAAGACGAGACAACCGGCCGATTCTTGGGTTTTACCTATTCTCATGCCGTCAGATATCATCAATCACGAATGTGTACTCGGAAAGAGTACAGTGAGTGGGGTAAAGTAAGTCAAAAAACAGCTAGTATTCCTACCGCCTTTACTACCACTATTAAGCCCTGCACCTCAGCAGGGAAAAAAGAAAAAGTTATTAGGAAAAGTGACTCACACAAAAAGCGCTATTCAGAGAAACAATATTATTTTATTTAACCTCTAGTCAAAGTTACTCACTATAAATCCTTGAATTTTGTCAATATTTTCGACACATTCATCAGCTCGCTTGTCATGCTCGACGTCTTCATTCGGAAAAGCTCGCAAATTCTGAACTTACGTTCTCCCCAGCATACCCGAAATTGGCTGCGAGACAATCATCTTCAGCATACAAACTGAGTTTTCCCAAGCACACTGTGTGCCCGAAATTGGCTGCGAGACAATCATCTTCAGTACACATACTCCCTCCGGGGTTTCTTTAAGGTTGGTCATCTAACTAGGGGAAATTCCCGTTTCATGTCAAGCCCCAATACTCGGTGCTTTGAATTATGTAATGAATCTAGAATATTGCAGTTTATACGATGCATAAGAACTAAGTCACCGTCATCTGCGATTTGCTTCAAAAATTGTTTATTTTTTGCCTTGAAGCTAATAATGGTAAAAATTTTTGCAAAACAATCACGTAACCGTCAAACAACCTGTTCCATTCCTGGAATTTATGAAGCCTCAACTACGATTACGAGCGTCAAAAAAGTGAAGGGAAAGAGAAATGAAAACTGGATTGGACAGGTTTTTCAATATTAGAGTCCCTTTATTTGCGGTTGTTAAAAATAATATATGTAGTAGTTAAATAATAATATAATATTATAAAAATAATATATATATATATTGACTAGGTGCCTCCAGCAAATGCTTCATTACAATTACGAATACGAACCGAGCATCGAGAGTTGACATTCGTGCCACTTGCATTGATCCAAAGTCAAACCAGTTTTGTATCGGGAATGCTGCAGTTAATTCAAAACGTATACAACTGGAGATGCAAACACGATCAAATTCATGGTCACGGTTTCGCAATTAACTGGGTTCTGCGGTAGTTTGATTTTTAACAACATTGTACATCCAGATATTGACTTCAGAATACATCTCCTGACTTCCGCCAGTATTAGCTATAATTGAGCAAAGTTCATTTGCAAATCATGAAACTAATTTACCGCAAGATCTTGATATATGCAGATGGTGGCAAGACCCGTATGGGTTCAAAACTACTTCAATGCGCAAAAGCTTTTCTAAGAAAAAAAACACCAAGCTATTACGATATATAAAAATAAAAAATCTTACGCAATCATCAGGTTCACGTTGGGAGCAAGAGACACTGGAAATCTCCTCTTTAGACAGTCATACCACCGTTTTAACAGAGGTGCTACCCTCCAAAAGCACAGAGATTGCTTCAATACTCAGTTGCAACTTATTCGACACTCACACAATTAATACGTGCAAAGTTATACAACTGACTCAACGGACTATGATCTCCATAATCTTTTAAATAGAAGAATAGAATATGGGATAGATCAGGATGGTTACTGGTTCATATCTCGATCAGTAATACACTTTGAAAGCATCGTCTACGAGTTCTCGCACAGCTGCAAGGAGTTTGAAACACGACTATCTATTTAAAAACTTTCACTCAAGCAAAAACCGCAAGCTTCACCACATCTAGAGAGAAAATGTCAACACACAACCGTACACGCCGAAAACTTTCTCTCAAACTGAATGAGGAGTTAATGTGATTAAGCATCTAGCAAGACAATTTCAAGTGTAAAATGCAGCTCACTGATTGATCACCCACGGTATTGGTGAAAGACTGTGGAACACTTCATTTCTTCAATAATGATATGAAATGAAACATGCTTAATCCCTTTGAAAACATTCGGAGCCACTCAACTGTGGAGCGATATTTTACAAAAATATCTGAGCAATTTATTGTGTACAGAAATAAACGCCCTTGAAATTAAGGACTACTGACAATTTATATAAGCAAAACACATTTGGTTTCTCAGCATTTCGGTAGCAATAAGTCAGAGGATTGAGAAAATAATTAATTGTTTATTTTCAAGAATGCTGCGCAGGAAGAACATCAAAGAGACGATGTTCCACGATTTCATTTAATAGCATGAGAAAATCGCTGATTGCGATTCTCCTTCCTTCTACTGACATTTTGAAGGCCTTAGAATATAGAAAGTTAGTGAATCTTATGAAAGAACATGTACCGTTGAAAAAAATTCTTTCAATGCGCAATTTTGAAATTTTTAAAGCCCGTGAGTGTCATACAGAGAGTCTTTTTCAGTCTTGGATGACAAAAACTGTGCTCTTTATCGTATTCGGGCAAATTTCGCAAAATTAGTCAACTTCATCTCAATTTCAAATAGTCGATCAGGATACAAGAAGTTTTGCAATAAATATAAAATGTAGCGGTAGTAAAGAGTTGCTGCGTCACTCTAATATACAGTATTAAAAACATCGAAATGTATTGCACCAACACCCCTAGGATCCACAAAACCATATTATGCTCATGGTGGCTGGGACAACCTCAGCTTGCAGACGCTAACCTACATCAGAAGTATTTAGCGTGTACAACTTGGACATTTCTACATGAAATTTGCGCGAAAATCTAGCACAAAAATTTCGTTTGAACTCGTTTAGCGGACAACAAGGTAGCACAGTACTACGAACTTCAAGGTTAGCAGAATGGCAATAAACTTTTTCCTATTTACACATAGTTCATGTCAGATAAATTTTCCTGGAACAGATATGGAACGTAATGCCACCAAAGGAAGAAATTTCTCATGGAAATTCAACATTGTTTCGACTTTTATTTAAAAACTCCTTATACGTAAAAACCCATTCTAATGAATAACAAGTTTAAATATATAACTTCTATATAAAACTCTTTAGGCTTTCATGGGAGAAACCTAAAGCTCCAAATTGAACTACTCTTTAAAATACATAATTATACTTTTAAATGTCCAGATACAGGAAAAAGTGGCAGTCTTTTGGAGTAATATTAGAAGAATATTGTGTATGAGTTGCCAGTTTGCAACTGAACATCGTCAAGATCATCGTTGACTGCGCGGGACGAGCGACGTTTGGGCAAGCGTCGTACGGCATGCAAGCCGTGCTTTTGCTACTCGCTTGAGCAGGACGTTTTGTTTTATTCTTCGATTGTAAAAATAATTCAGAGGCTCTCAAATGAGCAATTCTGTTTCTTTAAATTGGTAACTCTACCTACATTTCTGCTGAGTTGAAGTCTTCTCTGATCAAACTCATCATGGTTATACGTATTCAATAAGAACTATTTCTGTCAAGGGATATTGGTAAAAACTCATAAAGTTTTCCTACCGATGCTTGATGATCTCCAAATTCCCAAAGCGATGATCAAATTCTATCGCTCAATGAGATAGAAACAATTGGCAATCACCCTTTCGGCTTCTATGTATGTTAGTGAATCAATGTTAAACTCAACTAGTGAATGCGTCCGAATCTGTGGTCAATGGTTGGCAAATGGAATATTTCTTCAGTGTTCAGAGTCTTTTAGGCATGAAACAGATCGATACATAAGTACTCGTACTTTAGTTAAGTTTTTCTGATTAAACGCACACGCATCAAATCCGCTTTAAGAACCTAAAGGCTACTGCACGTAAATCATAGCACTTGATAGAATATATGCACCGGGCTGTGAATGGCAGTGACTCTATAGGAATACTAAACAAAGCTCTGCATACAAATCAATTGAATATGAACTAAAATTACTCCTAAGGGAAGACCAAGAAATCAAATGGTTGCAAATATTGATAACCTCATGAAAAAATCACTGTTCTGATATTCTAACAATTGGGAAAGCATGTATTTTTGAAAGTGTAACCAAACTAATAAAGGATTTGGTTACTGAAGTATAGCGTCTACAAGAATGTGAAGGTCGTTAGACCAGGCTTCACGCGCTTACGTAAGAGCTCAGGGCAGCTACTTCTCGGACGGACACGAAAGAACTTAGGAGAAGCCTTTTCCTCTCATACAATGGCTACCCTAGGGACAAATTCCTGAGACAAATTCCTACCCGGAGAACGTACAAACATGATATAATTCGCACAAGAACAGAAATCAGTGATCAGCGGCCACTAAAAGATTTTGGCTTATTACAACTTTAGCGATGACGTCTTCCCGTTCTTCTTCTCCCCTACCCCTTGTTGAACAGACATATATTGTAGAAAAGAATGACTTACTAATATATTAGCTTGAGACATTGATGTTTTCAGTGGGATGTGATCGGTCGGATCATTAGTCAAGCGCTTAATTAAAACTACAGCAAATGATTGGAAACAGCGCAGGTGTCGTACCTCAATAGACTCATTCGGTGTTATTTGAGTCTCTATCGCAAAGCTGTCTATTGTACATTGCTGATGAAGGTGTTCCAATGCAGAAATGAAATTTTTTAGTACAGATTTCTCATTAACATAAGTTGACATGAAAGGTATTAACTTTTGCCTCAGGAACAGATCTATAGCAACCTCACACGCAGAAACTGCCATTGCTGGCAATTATCCGCAACCAGCAGAAATTATCAGTAAGATTAATCTTCAGTATTAGAAAATGATATTAATGATGAATAAATATAGTATTGAAACCATTGGGATTTGGACGTCTCGAGCCTAGGCTCATTTTGAACAAGAATCTGTACAATACACAAATCTTTGTTAGAATTGAAGCGTAATACAGATAATGAAAAATATAAGTTGAAACGAAGTATAAAGGTAGTAAAACACTGGGGGGAAAATAGGAAAAAAGTTGAAAAACTATCGAAAAATTACGTATCATCGATCTACAATTTTGAAGAATAAGCACTCTGTATGTTGTCGAGATACTACTGTAATTTACGTATGGATAATAACCCTAAAATGAGTAGATAGAAGTCGTGGAAAAAAATCTAGAATTTCAAACTTTTTGGGATAGTATTGATCAAATAAGAGCACCATAGAATCTTTGTTTCATTTCATGGATTTCTACATACTGACATGCGATCTTTACCAGTGTATAGGTTTAATTATGCGCATAGACCGGCGCAGGACTTAGGTGGGTTCAATTCGAAGAGCACTCAACAAGAGGGTCGCTGAACATACCGACCGTAGTCATCGCACGAGTGCCCTTCTCAGTTTTCACCTCTGTTCTACCATCAGGCAACATTACCAGAATAATGCCTGTGATTCAACAATTCAACAGAAATGAGGTACAAATTTTATACATCGCTCCCACGATTTCGACCTGCCCATTTTAGAGTCGTTACGCATAAACCGTCTCTCAAAGACATGCCAAGTGCATATTCTTAAAAAATCTTATTTTTTTGACATGTCTTACTATTTATCATACTTTGTTCTAACTTAAATTTTTATTTCTCTACATTTTACATGAATTTCTAAAAGATGTGTATATTTTGCAAATCATTGTTGAAATGAGTCTAGGCTTTAAAAATCTTTAATACAATGTTTTTATGATACATTTTTCCATCACCTTTATCCTCAATTTACTTCGCAGGAAAAATATTCCTTTTCTAGTGTGACATTATTAACGTTGATCAGAGGTTGCCCTCTGGCTGGCACAAGTGTCAAATCACTGGCAATGTAAGGCACCTGGAAATTCACATTGCATGACCTGAAGCGTCTCCCTTTGCGGATGTCGACGCCTGCCTCTCTCTTCGGCTAGTCTGGAGGCGCCATCTGCGAACGGCGACGACGTCGACATGACGGTAACACTAATTTTTCTTGCTCTTTCCATCGATGAGTTAGCTGGATGGAACAACCCCAGGCTATATGGACCCATTCCAGCGGCCTGTGTCCGGTCATACCAACGCTGAGCCAACTTATTCCCAGAAAACTGATCACCAGCCTGGCGATTTCCGAGTGTTTTAATTTTAGATTTTTGGAAAATCATTGATTTCTTGGAAGAAAAATTTTCCTAAAATATAAGCGTTGCACGAAAAAATGAAGTTCATATAAAAAAGTTTTCGCCATCTAAAATAAAGTTAACTGTTCTAATGGTCGTAACCACTAATCGAGGAAATGATCTCTGAATTCAGAAGAACCTCCGGACTTGCGTAGCGGTTCTAAGTTTCAAAGCTGGATTATATATAGACGCATGTGACAGCATCAGCCTGCATGTACAAGGCTGCAAGAATCCACGACGATCTCGAGTCGTTAATATACAGTGTATCATTACAGCTGAACAAAAACGATCGGATACAACGTAATCTTTAATCATTTTTCTTACATTCCTAACATAAAGACTAAAATTCAGTTGCAATTTTTTTCATATTTCTTTGCATAATGACCACAATTAGGTACAGGTGGCGTGTTGCCATTGCTTACCGAGTGGCTCTGAAAGAATATGATTTAAAATTATTTAATTCAAGCGTTGAATTGGCTCAGATAGTAATTACTGTCACAAGAGGTTCCTATGAATATCACTGAATGTACTTGTCGATTACGGTTATATTATTCAAAAGTAAACATACGGGTAATTTTAAGAGCACGTGTAGAACTGTAGTACGAATACACTATCGATATACTCTGAAGTACTAAAGACTATCAACACTTGCGTTTTTCACGTGAATTTAATTCCAATTCCATGACCACATATACAAAAGATATTTCGGAAAGCAGGACACTTCTCATTTTGAAGTCATTAATGAACAGACAACGTACGATAAACTTGGCAGCCACTTCGAACACGACAAGGACGTCTTCTGGAAATAAAATAAAACTGCGAGCAAAACCAGATACCAAGGGAGCAAAAAACCTCACCACGAGGACTCGACCGTGGAGTGGCATCCAGAATGCACAAAAAAAGCCCATCCTGCACAGTCGGCTTCTATTCTTTCAAAATAATTCAACGAACAGACAACTGAAAACTAGCATCCGTTACACATGAACTTATTGTCTTCCGTTCGAATAGAGAATTCAGCAATTTAGGTGTAAAGTAAACATTTTCATTCTCGCTCAAAATTGAAAAAAGATGGTCACACTGAGAAAAGAACAGAAAGGAAAGAAAGCAATAAAAATAAATGCTATCTCTGAAACAAGAAGTCACCACATACAGGAGTGCGAGTGCCAGCAGAGACGGCTAGCACGTGAAACAAAGAAGGGACCTCGCTGTGCTTGTGTATAAGGGTAAAAATGAAGACGGAAGTGAAGATTTGCCTACTCAGAGGTACGGTTATTTCCGTGATATAACTACGAACATCGAACAGACTTTGCAGATATATTTGACTGAGCACCACCATAGTAAATTGTAAAAGTTTACAATGAGCATAAGAACAAACAGTACCAACAGACGAGGCGTTTATTCGATCAATACACTAACAAAACCTGTCAATCTGTGCAGTTGGGGCTGGTTCGATACCGTGAAAAACAAATATTAAAATGAATTACGACAGTGGGTGACGTCATCGTGCCTGATAAACCTTGAAAAAACTGCAACGAATAATTAGAGTTTTGAACAGAATTGATTATATGTGCCGTTTAAAGAAAGTTAATTAAAAGTATCGTTTATCTTGGTAGTTATCGTTAGGAAAAAGTAAAATACAACATTTACTTTTCGAGAGCTTCTATCAAGCACAATGTTCTAAAATATACCTGACAGTACACACAAGCAGCAGTATTAAATAAGCCGATACGGCGGCTTTAATACGAAAACATGAGCTCGGAGTAGGTAGTGCTGTGCAATAAACCAGTACCCTAGTTTGAAAGAACTTCTGAAAATTTTACTAAGCCTAATAAACTCAGTCTGGAGAGGTTAGAATTTATAAAGAAAATAATAAATTTAACTCACTTTTTGATGAAAATAAGGCTGAACTGCAGCTGAAGAAATGGTAGTAAGCCGTCCCGATGCGGTACTTAAACACACGCTTATAAGCTTGAACTTAGGAAACACTGTCAATATACTAGAATGCTAACGTAAATTGTGAATATAAATAGATATGATATTCACAGAATGGCACAGTGAGAAAACTGGAAAACCAGAAAAAAACACTCAGACCTATACAAGTGACGACAAAGAACAGGCGATCAAAAACTGAACAGAAATAGCAGTTCCTTTCATTAACTTCAGAATCGAAATCACTCAAGAATGAACACAGCGGTTATTTCGTTCCAATTACGCGCGCGAATTGTAAATTCTATCAAATAGAATTACTAATACCAAAAGATAAATTGAATTACTTGTAGACTTTAGCTGACCAGTGATAAATTCAATGTTCGATACTCAATACTTTGGTTTCGCTTAAAGGTGAAAAACGGCATATCATGAATGTTTCCCTTAGCAAGAAAACTAGAGAAACTCTTAACTAGTATGAACTTATCAGTAAACGAAAAGATATCTCACAAGTGATCTAAGAACAAAATGGAAATTGATAAATTCAGCGTAGGAAAAAATTTCCGGTTTGTCTTTCATTGATATTACATATCCGAAGTACTACGATACTAAGAAATGATCTATACCAAGTCTCCGTACTTGCAAGTTAGTTCTTCAAAATGCAAGAAGTATGTTTTTACGAAATGGTAAACTAAAGGACTTTCCTCAATAGCGCTCATTTCTCTAACAGACTTGCAATCAGAGCGAGCTTTCAATGAATCTTCAACTAGTTTCATTACTTATACATGATGCCTCCCGCAAAAAATGACGTAAATACCGCATTACAAAATAACTTTACCCAGTACGATGAGATATAAAAATGTTCGAGGAATTTATCTACAGTATTTATGTAGTTTAAGAATTATGCCATCATCCAAGATTGAATTTAATAAAATAAATGAAAAGTATTGGGTCTTAGGTATCTGAAGTATCTGTAGAACTGTTATTCCTCAACCTTCTTTTATGAGATTTGTAAGAAGACCAATGTTATCGTCATCATTTGAAGTTGGTTTGCCAGCGCGATGGTCGTCTTCTTGACACTAATTATATTATATATGCCTTCTCGAAATTCCACGTTGATTGCCTCTCCTCTACAATTAATTATGCCTTTCATCAACGTATACATGTCCAAACCTTCTCAATACATTCTATTGATGTTTTATCATCTACAATCATTTATGCCTCTTCAGCTACCTAATATATCCACACCTTTTCGAAATCGCTGAACGCGAAGTTAGATGTCATCTTTGCTTGAAGCATTAATTCAACTTAGTCCAAAGCCTCAATTATTTATGTCCCTGGCTCCTATTTGTTTTAGAGATGACCAAGGCTAGGAAATTTCGTATGACTTTTTCTATACCTCACAGCAAAAGTAAACTTAAATGAAACAGCTTTTTCAACCTCTAATTGAAATAACAAATTCAGCAAAACCCGAGACTACGTAAAATTACATTCGTATTGCTTCGAACACTAAATACAATCAACAAAGGCAACAAAAAAATCATGACTCATCGAATGGTTATGTAATATTACACACGTTTCAAGTAGATATCTATAAATATTGGATTTTTTTAACCGATGATAAGAAAAACCTGAATTTTTGGCGCCAGTAAATCAGATTAATTGCGCCCCTCCTGTGGAAAGTTCAAAGAAACTCAAGCTGTTGCTTCCACGAAAGGTAAATTATTCCCAGAAGGGGTTGCCGAAAATGACAGTAAGGCTAAATATACCTGAGCAATCGCATAGACTGGTTCACTAAACACTTGTGTACTGCAAGTAACCGGAGTGAATATTTCAGAGGAATTTCCGGTATGAAAAGGCAATATCAAAGTGAGTCTTCACAGGATTCTTTATGGACTGAAACATTATTATTTGATATAAAATAGTACTACTTCGCTATGGATCCGCTTGTGATTAATAATAATAACAGGAATACCATTTAAAAAGAAATAATACCATTGGGAAATGCACTGTGTACTTATATTGTAATATACAACCGTTGAAAGTGATTCGAGAAGTAACACGTGCTCGATGTTTTGACACCGCAATTTGGTCGCAATCTAATTTATTTTTTAAGTCTACACTGGCTTTCTATCACCCTTTTCCCTACCAGTTAATCCTAATTAATGTACATATGCATATACTTCTACAACGATATTCAAATGCATGATAAAAGTTTCACTTAACATAGTGAAATTAAAAGGCGCTCGGAAATACTGCAGCCTAAAGGCTTACAAATCACAGGAAAATGTATTTTCAAGGTACTTCGGGAGAGATTGGCTACACGGCAGCTGCGGCGCCACCACATCGGAACGCTTCGTAACCTTAGGCGTTTCAGAAACACGTCAGGCATGTTACCAAATACATTGAGACCCGTAAAATTCATAAGATACATTGCACTACGACTAAAAGTGCCGTTACTCATGCACTTAAAATATAAAAAGCCAATATCCGAAATAATTATAGCAAGCAGGAGATGCAAGATCGCTGCACTTCTCCCGCGGCGTCACGTGGTCAACTGAGCTCGGGAACAACTTCAACAGTCAACTCCAAGAAAAATTAGACGTTGTCTGCAACTGCGTCTGGAACAGCCACTTGCAAGCCACTTCACTTCAGTCGCACAGCTGACAACCGTGCCAGGGACTTCGAAGCCGTAAGAATTCACAGTATAATAGACTATTTCTAATTTCAGACGCAAGTTTACTCTGAGCGAATTGGATCAAAGCGAAAATACTCTGTTTTCCAGATTACTTATGCAAAGAAGCGATTGAGTGACATATTTTAGCTTGCAAATAAAACTGATATATGTAATAGTATGATCCATAACAAGGTATGCTCTGTATGAACTGCTCTAGCATGCCCGTAGAGCTGAAACCATAACTCTTTCTTCTATTGTACATTAGACATGTAACCCATACGCTAGCAAAGCAATTTTGACGAATTTAAAGTGCATTACTAAGCAATAAACAGATTTTTATCCCACGTAAGAGCAAAAGAGCTAGTAGAATACATTCCAGTAATATTTCCCGAACTCAAGAATTCCAGCGACAAGTATTATGCGAGACAGCTGCAGGCGGTCGCATAAGAAATGCTAAGACGATAACTAAGAAAAACAATACCACAATTCACATCTTTATCATAAATTTCTTCACAGAAATACTGCCGTTGTCGTATATACACGAGCATGATAGAGGAAAACTGAAGAACGTGCTCTATTAATTTTAGTCAAAACGCTCCGTGTATGCAAACTTCTATATTATTCTTTTCGCTCAACACAGAATTAACTCTTATGTTAAAATCAAAGATAATGTCCTAAGTGTATGCTCTTTCATGTTGTTTACAAACATCGTTGTGCACATCGTGCATTAGAATATGATCGCTTACAACTATGTAGAGCACTCCGTATTCGTGTGGCGGAGCGTGTTGGTATAAGTTTCCGAACTATTCCAGCCCTCTCTCCCCTCATTCTGCTGTCCGACAGCATGCACAAAATTGTGATTTACCTGTCCGTTCAGAGGATTTTAGTATGTTGGTAATTGCTACTTAATCCATTGAACTCAGAATAGTAAAATCTTTCTTATTTTCGAAACATAAACCGGTTTCAAATGATGTGCAGGTAGCCTACTCTTTTCAAGTATTTTGGTAATTAAATTCAGCTGTTAATTATTCTTTCGTAAAACTACGTCTTGAATAATGTCAGTGTCGCTTTTGTTTCTCTTTCTCTACGGAGGGTTGAAAATGGCTTATCAGGTTGAAACGTTCATTTTTAAGATATTTTAGCATTATACTTTTTTCCTTGCTCATATTCTTTTGTAAAATGATACATCTGAAATCCGTATGCCTACATTTTAATCAGTTTATTTTTATTAAGAACATTTGCAAAAAGTAGAACTGGATTATTCCTGTTAACAGAGAAAACATACACATATGATACTACAGACGAATCTCCGATTGAAAACATTTTATGTCAAGGGGAACAATTTTCCACTTCTCTACCGACGCGTGTATGATTTCCTAGTTTTTTAATTATTACCATTGTTTCAAGACCCCTTATTTTTGGTAATTACTGTGTGCTAGAAAATCAATCTAGTCCCTCTGGTGGTTGAACTGGGCGACGACCAACGCTGGTGATCCGATGCAGCAACAACACCAAACGTAGCAGAGCCACCAAAGGACTGCAACAATATTAAGGTGGTCATAAAATGCAGCAAAGCAGGCTATTAAGTTTAAGAAAACATGCTTGTAACTGCAGTGAATCCGGTTATAAAATGTAGCTGCTCTACGTATGGCGCTTATCTACGTCATTGTGTATGTAACTTTCCCAGTACTGCAGAGAGAGCAGCCAAATGGGTTGAACCAGGCTAAAAGTCAAGAAATAATAGTCGTTTGATGTCTCAACACAAACCATCAAAATATTAATACTGATCATTATCCAATGCAGATCTAAAACACCAGTTATCCAATGCAAAAAAGTCGTGCCTCAAATCCAGCTATGAATTTAATGAAGTATCAATATTGTGATCAGATTTAGAGAAGCAGATTATTTAATGCAGCAACAGAAACAGAAAATGAACGAACTTCAGTTGCAAAAATGTTTGTGATGCAATTAAGGGACACAGGCTTCAAACGCAGATACGATGCTTCCGAGATAGAACAAAGCAGGGAATCAAAATTAGTAGAGCAACTTGCAACGTAGGCTAAAATAAGTAGAAAATTTCTAACACGCGTAGTGCAATAGATTATGAACAGTGACTAGCATTAAAAATTGTTTATAAAACAGGTTTACGATGACAAAAAGGTTAATCGTCATCTGCAGAAACGCTTTTCATACGAGAAGATGGTACTGATCACCTTTTCTGACGCAGACTCAGATTGTTTTATGCAGCACTGTTAATGCAGCGCTGTTTAATGCAGCACTGTTTAATGCAGCGCTGTTTAATGCAGCACTGTTTAATGCAGCACTGTTTAATACAGTACTGTATAATACAGCACTGTTAAATGCAGCACTGTTTAATACAGTACTGTATAATACAGCACTGTTAAATGCAGCACTGTTTAAATCAGCACTGTTTAATGCAGCACTGTTTAATGCAGCACTGTTCAATGCAGTTTAATGCAGCACTGTAAATCACGTGTTGCGATGAGGCCAGCGAACAAATATGCATTTCATTACTCGTCAGATTCAGAAAAGAGACTATCAAATACACCACTGGAAAAGACAGTAGTGTCAGCCACGAGTGCAGCAGCAGTGTCAGCCACGAGTGCAGCAGCAGTGTCAGCCATAAGTGCAGCAGCAGCGTCAGTCATGAGTGCAGCAGCAGTGTCAGCCACGAGTTCAGCAGCAGTGTCAGCCACGAGTGCAGCAGCAGTGTCAGCCACGAGTGCAGGAGCAGCGTCACCCACGAGTGCAGCAGCAGTGTCAGCCATGAGAGCAGCAGCAGTGTCAGCCATGAGAGCAGCAGCAGTGTCAGCCATGAGAGCAGCAGTAGTGTCAGCCATGAGAGCAGCAGTAGTGTCAGCCATGAGAGCAGCAGCGGTGTTGGCTGATATTGAAACTCTTTCATAACGATTCGAAGAAGCCGATTCTTCCTACGTAAGTAAATAAAGCTAAAAAAAATCATGAAATTACTCCAGCTCTCAAAGTATCTTTGTATTCAACTTTAGCAGCCAATCCCTTTTTTCCAGGCAACTTATTCGCTAATTGGCGTGTAGTCAGATCCATTTATTAATGTGGCCGATACCGTTGACGATGATCGTAACCTCATTGCTATCCGAGCTGCTGAAGCTGGTCTATGGCCAGCACCGCACTGGACACGGCAGGAAGGCAAGCACACGTCACCACCTGATGCGTACTCTCAGTGGGACTGCCGGCGGCTTCAACGGGCATTGTTTACCCAGCTGTGAGTGCGTGAACCACTCAACGGGCATTGTTTACCCAGCTGTGAACGTGTGGACCACTCAACGGGCATTGTTTACCCGACTGTGAACGTGTGGACCACTCAACGGGCATTGTTTACCCAGCTGTGAACGTGTGGACCACTCAACGGGCATTGTTTACCAAGCTGTGAACGCGTGGACCACTCAACGGGCATTGTTTACCCGGCTGTGAACGCGTGGACCACTCAACGAGCATTGTTTACCCAGCTGTGAACGCGTGGACCACTCAACGGGCATTGTTTACTCCTTCCCCAACGCATGAATCACTTGGTTCAACCTCGATAGAACATTCAAATGAGTGCTCTATGAGAAAGCCCTTATTTCCGCACTCAACGCCTTTTTCCTACAAGCATATGACGCACTATATTTAAGCACTTTTAAGACCAGTTACTAACAGTCGTACGATAATAGATAATATGCCAGTCAAGGTGTTGGTGCTTGCACTGGCGTCGAGACGCACACGCCACGTGGGCTGACAAAGCTCGCCTCGCACCTACGTGATGAATTCCGGACAACGGGACAGGACATCGAATTGCCCTCTCTGCGACAGTACTCTCAATCTCAGAGAGCTTTGACCTGGAACATGAATAATAAATACAGTTGAATGTTTCATTAACTGCTATTTTAAGATTACTTCGAAAATATGTGTATACTTTGAATATTTAAAATCATTTATCTCCGACTAAGTCATCCGCTCACAGCTCGTATTCGGTTGCTTTCCCTTCACAAGTTGTGTATGCCCGGTACTTCTATGGTGTACACGCATCCTGACCTTCTACTGATATTTTAAAGAATTGGTCGGGATAGGAGTTTGGGAATCATGAGTTAGCATACGCTATTCAAAACCAGTTTCTAGATAAAACCCTGCACAAGTAACTGAATATGCGAAAACTATACTCAAGATCTCAACCTTTTCAACGAAAAGAAACTACACCACATGACGCACGACTGGCGAACTTGCAGAAAAAAATGAATGAAAGGTACTCACTGGTGTGCTACACTTTAAATATTGTCGGCTCAACTTGAAACTGCACTGCTGCCTCCTTTCCTAGCCACATTTGCTCTCTTAGGTATGTTTTAATATTCTTAAATCGAGCTTCATACTCAATAATGAAAGTTAAAGACATTAATTTACACTCTGCAATAAATTTAAAGAAATTACGTTTTCGGTGAAACATTTTACATTCGAATAAGTTATCATTTAAGACTCATATTCCATTCTTAAGTAATTCTAAAACGTTTGATTAAAACGTATCACAAACAACGAGTTCCTCCGCCTCAAATGTGAAGTAAAACTATTGTCAGTGTGCCCCCTCATTATCATATGAAGTGCTTCGAGTCCCACACTATTCTCTCGAATTTACAAATTACATTTGTTTTTCCACACTTGCCTTTGGCCACACCTTTGCTAATGAATACAAAGTAATCTCTCACCAATTCAAATTGTACACAATTTTTAATCATTATTGCATGTTTCACGGGGATTTTAAATTAATTACACAATCTACAGTATAGTAGTCGTTGAAGTCTCTCATGCGACTGTGGCGCCATCACTTCATTGCCTTTCTTCGCTCGGCACACGAGTGGGTCTGTCGTCATTCTCTGATGACACCGTGCGCATGGGCGTACTTTTAACCCCAGAGCATAAAATATAAAAAACATTATTCGCTAACACAATTTTTTCTGAAACTGGTTTTGGCAGAAATTAAACTGTCTATTTTGAAAATATAACGCAGCAGTTGAAATATTTGAGAAGGAAATAATCCATGTCAATTTTTTTACGTAAGAAATCATAATGATGACAATATAACAACATTTAGTACATTCACAGTTATTATACATCAACAATTTTCTCGCAAAAATAAAAAAATGTTTCATAATGGAATTCCTCCTTTCCATAAATTTTGTATCGTAGTGTTAGTCGAATTGATCGAAAAAAATTAGGAAAGGAATTTTAGGATGAAATTAGTGTTTTTGGCCGAAAATTAATCGAAGTCCTTCAGGATACACACTCATACACGGACAGCTTAATAACCAATAAATTTACTGTGAGGTCATACTAATATATATATACATACATATGTATATATATTTATATATATATAAAGTATTCTACGCATATATATATATGCATAGAATACTTTTGCGACAATTCCTTATGGAAACAAATTTGAAATGAAAAAGTGGGCGCTTTGGCACTGAAATATCTGCATTATTTTTTGTTCGTGCACACAAGTGAGCTCAACAGAAGAGTCGGCGTGACTTACGAGTCCCGAAAATGACTTCCACGCGGCGTATAAAAAATTACATAAACAGAATTACAATTCCCACGGTGGGGACCACCAGCTACTGCAAAGCTGAGTATTTATTTGACCCAGACTAGTTAATGTACAATATGATCTCACACAAATTAATAATAATAATTACGATATTATTAGAATACATTACAATACGAGTACACGACCAGTGCACTTCCTCATATATTTTTCTCATACTTCAGGAGAGTAGCCTCCGTATGAAAGCAGATTGCGTCGTAAAAGTTCTTACAAACGAACAAAATATAGTTTTCAACAGAAAACAGTTTTACATCAATTGTCACCTATGACCACAAATGAATTCGTTATTTCCTGAATTCTGAACGGAAAATATTTGAATCAAGGTGCCATTTCCCCATCACGATCATTGCAGATTTGTTGTGCAATAAAAGAAGTTTTCCTTTTCTGAAATTTTGTGTGCATTCCGAGTGGATCATTGGGCACAACAAGAGAATCCTCTGCATTCTGTAATATAATATTTGAGTTTAAATTTGCAACGCAGGACTTCATTCATCAAGGACAACTGTAACGTAATGAGTAAAAGGTGCTGTCTTGAAATATTCTCCTGCGACTGCAAACATGCATTATAGTTGTATGTTTGTAATGGAAAACTTTCAAACAAAAATTTCTAAACTCTTTGTCTTATAGTACTGTAGCAGACACCTACGTAACAACAGTGTTCAGTGATCCTTTTTACAAATTGAGCCAAGCGTACAATTCCGCGCTGAATGAATTTCAATGACGCTGTGGTAGCCACCCACACACTGAGTAGGATTGGGTAGGTAGAATCAGGGCTTTACGTCCGATTTGTTCTATCGGTTTTTAAAACAGTGAAATCCAAAGTTAAGGTCTAATTTATTACTGTAATAAAATCAGGACTTTTCAAGGTGATTAGAAATTAGTACGAAGATTTGGAATACATACAGTAACTTTTTGATAACGCATTGTATGGAAGAGTAAATACCAAGGCATTGTCTGAAATGAAAAATTAACACTAACGCACACACACAATAGTTGAGGTAAGTACACAATGTCCTACGCATAATAAATATTTCAGTAGTTACGAACAAAAAATTTTCCAAAAATTTACCGAAAACAGATTTGAAAATCTCAATATGAATCGGAAAATATGAGTTTTCAAAAAAGTGTGCATATATTTTTTAATTACCTGTATGTAGGGCATGTGTGTAACTGAAATGAAAATTGGATAAAAAATGCTCCACTGAAGTATGCTACTAAATGACGCTACCTTCATCTCCGAACCAGGATTTTAATTGTTTTTTACAACAATTGTTACTTGAAACGCCTACAATTCAAGCATGGTTATTATGATAAACATCACCAAGCGTAAAGAAGTGTTCTATCACGGTAAAAAATTTATCGTCTCCGATGATTGGTAGAAATTTTTCAGATAGAAAAGTATTGCTTAAGTAAATGGGGATTCAAAACGTTCGCAGAAAAAGGACAGCAAGAGAAAAGGGTCAAAGTTATGACGTTTATTTTTCAATACATGCTTCATCTAGGTCGATACACTTCTGCATACGGTGATATCAGCCTTTACGTCCGTCTCTGTAAAACTGAGTCATGCGATTTGAACCATGTCAGAGCAGTTCTTTCTACATGTTAAACTGATAGAAACTGGGTATCTTTGAATGAATTATTCAGGTTTGGAAATAAAGAGATGTCGGGTGAGGCTAAGTCGGGGTTATTCTGTGTATGACGAATGATTTCCCATCGAAAATCGCGCAGCACAGCTCTTGTCTCTCGAGCGCCGTGCGCGGGTGCGTTGTCGTGGTGGAAGAGGACGCGCCGATGCAGCTTCCCAAGGTGTTTTTCTGCGGTTTTCTAGGACAATTTTTGCTATACGCCTTCAAAATGATCAGCTGCAATTGCTTTCTCGTCCTTGAGGAAGTCAACCAGCAAGATTCCCTCTGCATCTAAGAAGACACTGGCTATAACCCTTCCTTCTGAACACTCAGATTTTGCATTGAACCTTTCCTTTTGAACGAAAATTACATGGAAGTCTCGACCAAACACACTTATTTTCATAGTACCGTAAATATAACAAGAAGAGGTAATTTCTGGAAGCATTACTTCCACCGATAGTCAGCCACTGCTTCGATTGAGTTTTGTCCACGGAATCGTACTGGTAAAGCCGTGTTTCATCCCCGGTCATAATTCTCTGCAGAAAAGCTTCAAGGTTCTCATCCCACTTGTTCAAAATTTCCATGGAAAGATCTGCCCTTGTTTCCTGTTGATCTGGGCCTAAGATCCAAGGAACCCATCGAGCTGAGAGCTTGCTCAGCCCCAAACTGTCCGCTAGAACGGTGTGTGTGCATAACCCACAGAGATATTGAGAGTGTCTGCTGATTCAGTGGTTATTCCCCTATCATTTTCAATGAAGTCTCGTACAGCATCAATGTTTCGGTCTGCGACTGCTGGGATCATTTTCAGTCTCATTTCTTTCATTTCTGAAACGACTAATCCATTCGTAGGTTGCTAATTTCTTTGGGGCATTGTCACCATAAAATTGTTTCAAAGAGTTGATAATTTGGCTATTCTTCCATCCAAGCTTCACCATGAATTCGATGTTTGTCCTCGCCTCGATTTTAGCTGAGGCCATGTTGTCTGAGCGGTTGCTGCCTTGCACATGGCGGAGCCGCGTTGTGGCATTCATTAAAAGATTGGTGTGAAAACATGTTATAACACATTGATACATGAACGTTCTGGTGCACTGATATCAAAATATTTTTATATAATTTTTATTTCAGTACTTTTCCCCATGAACTTTCATATCCCCTTCGTACGTTCAGAAATACGGCTCAAATTATGCCGAAAATTAAAAAGCAAATTATATATCATCACTGAATCGTAGAACCTTTACTAATTCCAACACGTTCTACCGTTGGGCTTTCAATGTCTTACAACTAGTGGTGTGGCGGGAGATGTGAGGAATGTATGGTTTAAACTTCCTTTTCCAAGGGAAGTACTCCTTGGTTCCGTGAAATACCTTGCCTGAGCCGGGATCGAACCCCTAACGTACCAGCTGCGAGGCCCTCACGCTTACCAGTACGCCATGGAGCCCACTAGAACATACTAATCTTTCATTACGTGACCAAATAAACGTAGTTGCACTTTTACCTCAGATGTTCATGTAGGCACTAGAAATGAAACTATTTTTTACATGAATTTCAAATCGAAAAGTTCATATGGTAGGTACTCCATAAATCTGAAACACACTAACAAATTTGCAATTACTACAATTCGATAGCACCTAACTACAACTAAGATGAAAGTTTGACTAAAAATCTAAAGAAATAGTTATATGTTTAAAAAGGAAGAAAAAAAGAAAAATAGTTTATTCAAAAGTTGGTCACATACAATGTACCTTTTGGTTTTTCAGTTGGTGAAATTACAGGCTTAAGATTAAAACATGGGTGTCTCGATGAAACACACTTATTCTCAAAGTACCGTAAATATAACACGAAGAGGTAATTTCTGGAAGCATCATTTTCAAATAGCAAAACTTTGATACGAGTAACAGTCTAGTCGGTCCAACTGTTTCGGAAAAACGATGTGTCAAAGAAAATTTATATTTTATTGGTATACTATTTTATTTTTCTGTTCCAGGTACCTTGTGTAGTTATCCATTTGAAAAATTTCCGCTTCAGTCATGTGCCCTGTTCTTTGGACTTGATTATAAAAAAGTCTCAAGTTACTAACCTCATCTATAAATATAAATTAATCTCCACGAGTTGACATCTTAATGATATATAAACAAAAACGAATCCGATTGGTTGCAAAAGTCGATAAGTATAGCTCTAGCACAACACCATGATTTAGATATTATGTTCTTGGGCTTCATAAAAAATCAATATTTTTTGTACGGTATTTACTCTAATTCATACATATACACGTATATGTTGAAAATCGAAAAGCCTCGTAGCTAAAACTATGTTCCAAACAACTGCGCGTGCAGGGAATGATCATGCACATTTGTTAGATTTTTCAGATCTTGGTGGCGATGAAGAACAATAACTAAAATAAATGACACAGCTAAAAAATATAATATAATTACTCAGGCTATTATACTGTGATCAGCATTATACGACTCCAAGGAGAGAAAGGATCACGGTATTGTTATATCATTTGTTTTGCTCTTTGGATTCCACCTTCTACAGCAAAATTATTTGAAGATTTTGTGAGCAGATAAAACGAAAGTGACATAAATCACTCGGCCAAATATTACACGCTCATGAAAAAGCTTTCTTGAGTATGGTTACAAAAGGTGTTGAAAATCCCATGAACTAACAACCACTTGCAACATTTGGGCACAAATGTAATTAGAGTATTTATACTTTTATTCGTACTGAGACACACTATGATAATCTCGATTTAGATCGCTTACAGACGCTGCCTGGCATTTTTCCTATACGACACTGCTTCGGAAAAACGGTGATGGAAGTACGTAATGGCATGGTTGAGTACTTTAGTTTGTTTATTTTAACATATCGAGTGTTTATAGTAAATATTTCTACAGTGGGTGCTCCACCAAAAAGCTACTTCGAGTTGACTTCACTCAAACAGTATTATAAATAGTTCAGCTATGCAAAATACATTTTGTCGATCAGCTATTTGTTCAAGCTGAAAATTACATTAAATTCTCTTGTACGGTATTGATACACTAACATTTTAGTGGAGACTACAAAAACAATCTTCGCTCGATGTTGTTAAATGATTTACGATTAAGTTGAAACATGAACAAATGAAATCGAGCAAATTATAAATCTTGGATTCACAAAATGTTTTTAGAAAACTTAGTTATCCACAATAGCTTTCGAGTAATAACAACTCAAACTACGGTTAAGACCCTGTATAGTTGTTAAATTGTACAATTTATCGTAAATAATGAATGAAATACAAAAAATAAAACAATTAATCCCAGAATTAAAATCAGTTTCCTGTGAAACTGTTTTACAATTTGTAAAAGTACAAGTAAACACAAATTTTAGCATAAGAAATTGTTTTTAAGTACGCGCCACAATCGGCAGGCGATGAAGAAGTTGATTAATTATACTGCACAGTGTTGAGCGCCATGCTGCACCATACCTGTGTACGCGGGGCAAAAATGTAGACCTTATCTGACAAACCCAAATTTCCTTACACATCAAAGTGACGCATCACTCACCGAGGCAGCCGTGAACGTGGTCATGGCGGCAGCATTGAGGGCTGCTTGCTACCTGAAAATGAAGAAAATACCTTCATTACATCACAGCTTCACAACACTGTACAGTCAATGATAAAAGAACCTGTAGTAAATACTATGAAGCTTATAAATTATACGAAACTTCTGCTGTATTAATTGCAGATAAAACTCTAAAATACAATAACAAGCCAGATGAGATTGATTAAAAACGAAATGTTTACATTTTTTCTTCAGTCAAAGTTTGGACGAGAACATTTTTAAGACACCCGGAGGGCAATTAAAATTCTTTCCACATTGAAAAAGAGCGCTAAAATTCTCTATGTCCAATCACACAGACGGTAAATTACAACAATGCAATCTTGTTTCACACGAAGGGATGGGAGTTAAAGAAATGCTAACCGCATTAAAATAAAAAACCTTACAAGTAATGAAGTCGTTTATGCACTACTATATTAGTTGAAATCTGTACGCATCCTCAAGCTTCTCGTTTTTCTCTCGTTTCCACATCTGATCATGTCTGGTGTATCAAGTTTTCTCGATATAAAATTTTATGTGAAACATTGAAAGCAGAATTTTATTCATTATGATTTTAAATTTTTATTTTTATTTGGAACACAACACCCCAAATCAAAGTCGTTGATGCCAGCTCCAAGTAAACTAACGAATCGAGCAGCGATGTCAAGGATTAGAGAAGCAGGGCACCCGCCTTTCCTAAAGCACAACACAATTGGCTTGGCTCCGCTCCTCACATACGACAGTAAAGGACTTGTCGGAACGAAGCTTATTTTCTAGCACCGTTATGAAGGTATTTTAATTTTTAGCCCATTCAATTACAGCATCATTAAGAACAACATTTGTCGAAGAAGAACTAGGTTTCGTACAATATTTGTCGAAGAAGAACAGTAGAGTTTCGTCGTATCAGTGGGCGCAAAAAGTTTGTTATCCATCAACAGTGTGAACGGAGCTTTCATGGCTCAGTAACTTTTCAAAAGTACCACTCGTAACATAAAAAACTGCATCGTCGGCACAAACCTTGTATTTTGCTTGTCAGAAAACTGAAAAAATAGTTGTTGAATAAATTGGATAAATAGGACCTAAAACTAACTCCTGAGGAACCTCAGTGGTGACCATTTTGCTAGATGATTTAATACCAATATCAGTGGCATGCTATTCCTCATTTGATGAATAAGATTTCAGGAGTTCCCGAGAAGGTATTCCGCAACGTGAAATATCATGAGCGCAATAACTGCATGATGACGAGTCAGGGCTAAGCCTGAGCCTATGGCAGAAGCGGACTTTCATATCCGAGATATGACAAAGAACGTAGGTGCATAACAATTAATATGAAAACAGCAACGGGGAAATTATTTTCAGAGTACGTGCACACAGATTTTAAATGGGATAAAATCATATTTTACGGTATCCGCGGGGCCATAAATTTTACCTTATAGCTCAGTGCAAACAGGAATGAAACTAGACTAAATGAGACCTCAATTACTAAAGCCTGGCGAAAAAATTACAATAAGAAATAAAAGCTAGATAAAGAAAACGACCATATGTACAGGGAAATAATGCAACATATCAAAAAGAATTCAATGAAGTATATTAATAAACATTGCGGGAAGACTTACCGTTGTTCTCAATTACCGACAAGTACGCCGACAAGGAAAAGAAAACATTGATCCTGCAGAGCCATAACGCCATAACATGAACTCTTTCCCAACTCAGAGAACTCAGTTTTCAGATTTCTATTTAAGACAGTTTCGGAGTCGTATTTTACAAACGTGAAAAGCTATTCCTCTACACAATAGAACGCCAGTTGAGATCAGCCTCTGACATAATCTTAGAGATGTGACCCAATTAATATTTTAAAATAATTAATATAACTAAATGACTAATATCATGAACAGTCTCATGATCTACGATATTTTTGTGAATCTTCTGCACATACGACGTGCTTTCAATTGTATGAATTGAAAAGCAATTATCAGGCCTGTATTTTCGTATTCACTACTGTAATAGAGAAATTCTACCTGATTGTTAGCACCAATCAACCAAAACAACATCTTCAAAGCTAATATGGTAATCTTCTAAACGATTAAGTCTTCTTTCTGCATTTCTACTTGTATGAGATGTTAGCGTAACTCCGAGTAGTATTAGAATAGTGAATGGATGAATTTGGTCAATTCTTGAATAACTTCCTCGTAGTAAAATGTGCCAGCCATCTCAAGTCGCACTTTAAAATAATTACGCTAGCAAACCAGATGCGTTGAAATGCAAGTTGAAGCCGCACTGATATTGCACCATGGCAGGCATTAGGTTTATTAGGCTATGACTATAAAGCCGATAACTCTGCGCTGCGGTTTTACCAACCACCGGGCCACGGAAGACAACACTTTTTAGTTTTGTTCGTAAACGATTCTGATATCAATTTGGAAAGTTTTTGAAGGAATGGAAGACGAAGTGAATTTTGTGATTGCAAAAAGTATGCGAAATGCAGAGAAAAGTATATCGAAAGTTCGTATTTTTTTCAGGGATAGATGCAGAGATAAAGTATATTAATTATTACTTAAGTTTGTGAATACAGTATGAAGGTGAGAAACACAGAGTATGCTGCAATGAAAAATAATGACGAGAAATTTTGATGGAAATAGATTAACTGTAACTTTTTTGTAATTAGGGTACAATCACTATTTCCTATCGTATTGGGCAATCGCTAGCGAGAAGATTTAACTCAAATGCGACGATAACGGTACAAAATGGTGTCTTTATGTACGCTATAAGTAAAATTATGCAAGGTAAACACATAGAAATAAGTTATCATTAACTAAATACTCTAAAACGAGCGAGAACACACATGCAAGAAGCTGATAGGTTGGCAAGCTACCTACCCTACCCCGAGAGGGGGACACGAGTCAGAAAGACAGCTAAAGCCTTACCAGTGAACCGCGTCAGACTCCTACAATAAGCAATTCAGATTCAGTTCTGAGTGGGCACAGATTGACTACAATTTTCAGGAAACGCTCTGATAAGAGCAAACAATAGCAAAACTCTCCCTACGTACTTCTCAAGGCGATGCTCAAAAAGTCTACACACTCCCTCTATAGGAGCCTTAAGTCCGTAAGATACGCAGCCGAGGTCAATCCTCCACAACACACTGCTTTAAATAATGAAAAAAGTTCGTGTCTTGATCGCTAATTTTATTTCTATAATTCTCTATCCAGATTTTTCTAGATCCTTGATATAATTTTTTAATTTTCTACTCAGCCTTTTCTGTACCGAAATCCTCAATCAAAAATAGCTACTACAACAGTTGGAAACGCAGAAGGCGTAGTTTGAACTTTGCTTTTCTCTGATTTTGGAACTGAATTTGTCCCTTAAGTCTGTTTGATTTCCGGAAAAATAACTGCCATCACCTGCGTCCGGGTGTGCAAGGTCGCGCATCCGAAATCATCTGCGGAGAACGGAAGCGGTAGGGTCAACATGCCTGTTAAATACTCCGCTTTACCTCCCGTTGACTGTCAGTCATGCCAGCACCTTCGCATGCAGCTATAACATGAAACTGCAACGTTCTCGCATTTTCAATTTCAAGGTTCTAATCAACCTGATCTGCTACAATCACGCAACGTAACGTAGCAGCTGCCCTTGAAAAGCAAGAAGCTCTCTTCCTGTACAAAATTGACTCAACTGTGAATAAGCTCAGACATATGTGCAGTAATCGATTCAGTCCAGAAGTGTAGCCGATGCACTTGAGTTTGTACTTCACACTGCACCAATGACCCAC
>VOMN01051318.1:0-21744 GCA_014899125.1 Orchestia grillus | reverse complement strand
CCCCGCCACCAGCTCGTACTGGACGCCGGCCGCCGCTACTCCCCGCCACCAGCTCGTACTGGACGCCGGCCGCCGCTACTCCTGGCGCGCACGGAGGTGTAGAGCACGACGAATGAGAGCTCCTCTCCGCTATAAGGTTGAATGCGAAAAATAATTTCTTTATTGATTCGGAGAACCATTCACCTCACTTACAGTACGATTGCCAAGATTTTTCGTATTACCGTAGGTATATTTTCCAGTATCCTGTTAGGATGTTCCAGTGTCCTATTGGGATATTCCAGTGTCCTATTGGGATATTCCAGTGTCTTATTGGGATATTCCAGTGTCGTGTTGGGATGTTCTCGAGTCCTGTTCGGAATTTCTTAGCAGGAAATATTATTTTCGCCAACGAGTTCTGCGTCAAGGTCATAATTTCCAAGAAAACTTATGATATCGCTGTCCGAGTGGACTTTCGATGTTAAATAACTTCTTCATGTCGAAATACCATAGAAGACTCGAAACATACTGGAGCACAAAATTTTATCCCCAGGTACACGAATGTCGATTTTGTATCCTTAACGTTTAGAGTTTCCGCATCGGTGGGGACGGGACGTCGTGATGGTGCCGCTAACCGGTCTAAAGTTCTTACATGCAATAAAAAAATAAAGAAATGCAGTGGGAGTGGGGTTACTTCAAGAGATGGAGCTTTGTTTCCATTCCTCTCACGCGTGACTGAACTCAAGGAAACATCGCTTTGCAGCGCACCCCCCCTCCCCCTCCCCCCTACAGCACCACGCGTAAACACAGGTTCTCATGAGAATAATAATCCTTCGATTTGCATCCATGATTTCAATACTTTTGTCAATCATTGGTGATTTTAATTCAGAATTCATTAGCACATTTCAGTTCAGTTATAATATAGAATTGAACAGAATAGAAGTTCCTGGCCCGAAAGGATTTATTTTTTGGCGTATTTGCTTTTATAAACATTTAGCATTCTGCTGGATGGAAGTTTAGTTGCTCCTTTAGTTAATATACTGACCGTAAATACTGGCTTTAGCAAATTATCTTTTGTTAAGCATATGATAATTTGCAAAATATGTTTTACATGCCTTTATGTCATCATTTGTGAATCATGACCTCTGCCACGACCGACCCCTCGCAATGACCCACAAGTGCATTCTTCATGGGTAATTTCCTGACAAACTCCGGCGCTGCGAAGAATTAACATTAATCGGACTTAGTCGCTCACCCTGCCGCTCGAGTCGGTCGATAACGCAGTCATAAGTAGTCAACCAATCTAATATTTCAGGAACGGTCTTCGGGCAGATTTGTGATTGTTGTATCACATCTACTAATAATTTTTCATCTGTCTGTGTCCATAAAACTATATGGTTCTTTTCAATGAGTTATGATGAATGCCGAGTGAGCAAGTGGCACATACGACTGTGGTGATGAGTGAGGAATGTACGTTGCTTTTACCCTCCGATGATTACAGCAAAAAATATCTCGCTACTTTTAGTAAAATTTCAGCGCTTTCTGGCTGCTAGAACGGGTGAATAGTGCAGATCGATACAGGAGTGATGGTTTCATCATTGGGGAGAACATGGTGCGAGATTTTTATATTCTGCAGAGCATAAAATGAGTCTCGAAATGACACCTGTAGCACTGAGGCAAGCCATTCAAGGGTCACCTACGTAAGTAGGTTACCCATGAAGCTAATCAATCTGATGACAGTTGGCCAGCGAGCGACAATCATGTTGATAGTAGAGAAACTACGCTAAGCCCAAAACTAACAATCGAACGCGTTTCGCAGATTTTGCAGCAACTGGGTGACCAATTTAAATTTCACAAACTATTGGCAATACAATAAATTGGTTTTATCGTACGCAAGTGCAACACCAAGTGGAATGGAAGCGGGATTACTCCGATGACTATTACTTCAATATTTACTCTGTGCTTCAGAACTTAATTTACTGCGCAGAAAATATGAACGGTTAATATTCAGTTCTGCAGACAGCACGCGTGGCGATATACGGCCGCAGCAGCACAGGACCCGGGGGACCGAGCCTCTACGTGCGGCAGGGAGCAGCCCGAGAGTGGCAGAGTGAGAGAGAACTACAAAGAGAAAGAAGCAGCAGCAGCAGCAGCAAAGATGTCTCGATTATCCTCATTGCGGGCGAAGACACGTACGCCCGGCCGTAATTCTCCCTTGAAGCGTCTGCGGCCATATAACAGTTTTACAAGCCAACTCTGGCGAGATGAAGACGCGCACAAAGCGGGATTTGAGCGCTAAAATCCGGCGGGCAGAAGCAGGCTGTTGAGCCTCCGTGCAGCTCCCGCGCTCCCCCAACCCTCGGCTCTCGAGCCGCTCTTTTGACGTGCCAATGTGATGAGTTCAGCGGGAATAAGGCAAATAAATGCCGTTTTTGTCGCCTAACAAATGTGACGATGGATTAGTCACCTAAGAGCATTCGAAAATATGAAAGTTTTCGAATCATCTGATTCGTTGCAAATCGATTTACCGTACTTTATGAGGACTTTCGTTCAAAAGTTAATGTCGTAGTCGATTTAGAAACAAATAATATAACGAATACTATCATAACACGATTATTATACAAAATAGTAAACTAATTGTGTGTCCCTTAAGTCGTGACCACATGTGCGTAGTGAACGTTCTCGCGTCGGGGGCTCTAACACAGCAATTCTTGCATTTCACTCGCGCCACCCGCTGGTGCTGAGTGCCTGGAGCAGCTCACTCGCCCAGTGGCGAGAGCAGCAACGTGGTCTTTTACAGTGTCAAGTCGAGCTCTAACTTCCCGACAATCGCATGACAGAAGCGCACGATATATTGGGGCACTTGTCTTCCACTTCTGAATGTTAATTTCAACGGCAAGCTTTTGCTAGAAGAAGATTTTACCGGCGCATATGCATTAGAAATTCAAAAAGAACATTCAGCTGCTGCTCACCCATAATTAAGAATTCGAGATTCATATCTCCAATACTTATAGTTTAAATTTTGCTGCTAAATATCAAAAATACTTGCCAGAAACATTTTACTTTCAGCGCAAAGATTTTCCCTTAACTGCTTCCCTATGAAATACTTCCTCGGTCGTGCATAAATAAGAAAAGCTCAAATTTAAGAAAAAAGTCACCATAACTCATAAAATCTCAACTAAGCTCTACAACTGGAACACTGAAGTAGCCAAATATTTTCTCGGTACAAATACACAACTACACATTGCATTCTACAGCGTTGCCTTTTCATTACAAAATCAACAGCCGACACGTAATTTCGGCTCAGAACACGAACATTTCCACGGGTTCCGAGACAGCCTAGCTCTAACGCAACTTCCTTGCAGCCATTTCCGTGCTGCGCCTCTCTGGAGCTCAGTGCCAGCTTTTCCCTCAGAGGTGCGCCGGTGGGGCGGCTCTCCCTCGGACGCGTCTCCCTCGCTGCTAAGTGATGCGCAAACAAGCGATTCCGATGAATTAGCCTTTTTATATGATACAGGTCCGCGGACACCAGCCAGGCAACGGCCACCGCCAGTGCAGGGAGAGCGGCTCTTGGTGCAACTCAGAAGGCCGAGAAAAGGCACATCATTTTCCATGTTCTCTAAAAAAGAAAATTTATGTGTGATATGTTCCCGAAGAAAAAACTTAATTGAATGATGAACGTTTATGCATAAAATTGCTGAATCGATGCAGAATGAAGTTGGTGGTCAATCGAAACTGCTCACAAGCGATATGTGGGCTATGCTAAGGCTAAGTTACATCGCAAACAACACTTTTAATCTCTTCATACTTCTGCAGCTGCCCCCCTCAATTATTTTGGATCACTGGTAAACTGTACAATATTGCTAGTTACTAATTTTTTCCAATACAAAGAGAAGTGCCGACTCTTAAGACTTCAGTGAGGTACAAGATCAACAACTCGTTTCGGTCATGTTTTCAGGGGCCGAGACGCTGTCATTTCTATGAAGCAAAAAATTTAAAAACGCGGCGCATTGCGAGATCAGAGTACAATTACGAGATCTGGGTACAATTGCGAGATCTGGGTACAATTGCGAGGTCTGGGTACAATTGCGAGATCTGGGTACAATTGCGAGATCTGGGTACAATTGCTAGATCAGTGTACTACAATACTAACGATCCCAAGAGTAAGATTTAATTGCGAAAACATTAACTTCATATCTATAAAAGACAACCTAACGACATTAAAATGAAATTTAAAAACTGTAGGACGTACTGAGTTAATCCTCGTTGTTGAAGAGAAAGGTCCAGAGACCTGAGCGAAATTACCGCTGCTTCCTCAGTTTTTGCGCTCAATTTGCCTCGTAGGGAAGTGCGAATTGACGAAAGTCAAGAGCCCTCGCGACATAATATTCACTGCAGGTCGACTTGTGAACAGCACTACTGCATCTGAGGGAGCGCTCTGACTGCTTCAGCTCAACGTTATCTTATAACAAAAGATTTTGACGGGAATCATATCTGAATCTATGGCGCTGTTAGCGGAAACGAGCGCGGGGATTTTAAAGAATTACAAAAGGAGTGACACCGGAATCAATCAATTGAAGTGTGGGATAATCATATACAAAAATAAAATAAAAAGGCCCAGGAATTAAGCTAAATAGTGGTACCGTCATTAATTTTGAATGTTTTTCTCTCTGGAATTGTGTAGGAATAACCAAGAGACCAACCAGAGAGTATCTCTTTACTCTCTACATTCTATTTCATTTCACTTTTTAACCTCGAAAAATACTGATTTGGCAAGAGCAACAATTTCCTAATTCTATCTTCCTCAACCTAACCTAACCCACAAAAATAAGTATCGGAATTTGTGCTGCAAGCCCTCACGTTCAGTTTCCAAGCCTCACGAGTGTATTTGGCTTTAAGATTTACTGTGACAAATTTCATCACTTTGCCTGAGAACCCCATTTGTTTGAAGTTAAAATCACTGGGCAAAAACGTGTCACATGGCCCCTACAATTGCTACCCTGGCCAATGATAAACTGGAGTTGACTTTGTTTGACAGCTCCCATGGTATTTGCCTGCATATCTTCGTAGCAAACGTCTGCTGCATAAACTTACTTCTTGGATGCAATATGTTTATTCAGTTTAACATGGCACAATATAACTTAAATATAACTTAAATAATAAAGTTGACATTCTATAAAGAAATTTTGATCAAGAATAAAAATATGAGTTTCAAGCTTCAATAGTCAGTTGATAGAAAGTCGAATGAGGGGCGATCTAGAATTAAATTATATAAAATAAGCTGTGCAATTCACAAAGCTTCTCTGCTGTTACCTCTGAACAGAGCCCCAGCTGTTAGGGGGCATTTACCAGAAAATTTATTCATTGACTTTCTTCCTAATTTATCGCACAGCTATCATTCCGAATTCTTTATATGCAATTTACGACTCTCTAGCACTGCATCATATCTTTTCAATGATTACCAGCGTTAATGGCATTTCATAGCTTGACATGCTAGGCAAATTAATAATCTAAAGTTATGCGTTGGAACGAAATAAATTTGCATGTACTGCGCACATATTGAAGAAAATACACAAACATCATACGTTTAAAAGTGCATGCCAGCGTACCAAATGAAAAAAAGATTCTTCACCAATATGAAATCCTTGCATGTGACATGAATGTTTGTAGTTAAATATGTGTATCAGATTCCGTAGATATATTGACCGAATTTTGCAGAAACGCTGCTTATGTGCTATCGAGGTGTATTTAAAAACTTTTGTCTCGTTTATTTGACCATCAACATCGTGTTACATATAATTAGCGACCACATCTGCCAAAATCACTGATAATCATCGAAGTCTTTCACTTCAAATTAATTAAAAAAAACTTACTCATGGTTCAATTTCCTCGTTAACGAACTGTCTTACAAACTCTTGCTAAGTAAGTAAAACCTGCAATGTCAACAGCACCCAGTGAAAATTGTGCTGAAAAGTTTTTTTTACTTCCCAGTAAGAATAACTAATGGAAATGCTGCTCACAAAACTCTGAGAACATTTCGGATCGCAATCGATTTGGGAGACTTGCAGGCACGTGATCCTCAAATGGCTAGAAATTCCGGATAACATACAAGTAAAAATTTCAAAACTTGAAGAAGCGCACTCTCAAAGCGTACGGGATTCCCAGAAACCCTCCAGTTACAGCGGTAAGAACTCCTAAAAAGAGAAGCTCTTTGTTTGCGTAGCAACAATTCGGCACGAGCGTGAAGCTACAACCCTTCTCCGCCTGCCAAGCACCCGACGCCCGCATGTATCTCAGCCTGCGTGTTAATTGAACCGATAGATGCGAATTGCTCCCAGAAATCATCCGAACTTCGCGGTGCGGTGTCCAGCTTCGGCTACGTCTCTTCGTTAGCGCCAGCTGCTGCTCGCTACCGTAAACCGCCCTCGGCGTGCCACCTTCTATGGATGTCGCCCCAAAATCGTTATTCATTTGCTTTACATTGTAGTGAGCAGCTCAGAGTCATGTTTTCGTTCGTTCAGTACCTTAAATTATATGTTGTCTGCAGCACTCTCGTGAGAATTTCGCTCAGCATCACAGTTAAGTAATGCTCGCTGGAAGTGTGAGAAGACCTTTTCAGAGCACTGAAATTCATTTGTAGTTTTAAGCTTAGATTTAACACATCTATTCAGACATGCCATTTACTATTTTATAATCGGATATTTTAGTCCCCACGACCTACTTGGCTACATTTTAATATTCCAAGAACCGTACCGAATACGTATCGAAAAATACTCCAATGTCACAGCTCTGCAGTTTTGTAATTTACGTAACCGTTGGAAATTTGGTACTATTTTCGCAATCGATTTGTTTTCATGTAACACCAGAGAATATCCAGTTTATCTCCTTATACAACATAACCCTCTAATCCTACCAATTACTATGCACACCGCGGGCCCTAGAGCAGACTAACCAAAATTCTTTCTAGTACTGCTAACAACGAATTTAAACATAATTAGAGGAGGACTTTTACAGTTTCTAGAGATTTCACACACAAACACATTCTATGAAGTGAATACCTGACACACACAGAGTTTAACTTAGTGTCATGGCTAACATGATATGGATTTTTGGAGTTATTAGCATGCACCCATACAGCTCAGTTAACTAAATTTTCCTTCCATAATGTTAACTAATCCATTATTGTTCCATGCCGGTTCTGAGGTTAGGTTCCCACTTCACGTTATGGAGGATAAAATTTTCACTCTATGATCAATTTTTAAACATCATAGCTTGATGCCAAGTTTCACCAACTTTAAGTTATTAATTGTTAAATCTGCAAAACGTTCATTTTTTCAGCTAGATTGATCGAGGCATGCGCCTCTAGAAAGTGTAATGCTTTAAGTTATTTTGAATAAATTAAAGATACAAAACATTTTCATGTTTTAGTAAATTCATCCTCCAAAATTTTGAGGAGTGCATCAATGAATTAATTATTATCTTTATCGTAATAAAAAGCAAAACAATGGCATATTCTACTGTAACTCGACGTACAAATAGAGTAAAATAATCTACTGAAAAATTCCAACTCCATGTCTACGAGAAATACGAACACCTTGCGTTTCGCTACTCCGCCACAGAATTTTATTTTTCATTCTCGGTTTTCAATTGGAAAGAAATCACATTCAAAGTAGTTGGAGATGAGAAATAGGGAATTATTTTTGTAAAAACTTATGAAATCTCTTTTCCAATTGTTTCGCGTGACTGGCAGACATCACATTCATTAATGACAAAGATTTATTTTCCTAAACAGCTACTACAACAATCCACACGCAGATTTACACCGCAACAACACAAGTTCAGAAATCATTTTCATTGAACAGCAGAGCTGCAAATAGCTTTTTTGTTTCTTATATACAGTTCTTTTCTGCCCTTTGTTCTACTGTATCGTAATCAGAATATTTTAATGCAAAAGCTCGGAAGCTTTCTTCGTTATGAACACGACAGAACTTTGGAATAGATGTCATAAATTTCGCAGATACATTTGACTTCGTTCAGGGAGCATAATTACACAATACATGGCACCAAGCACACAAGTTGGAATGCAAGACCAAGTGAGAAGAATGCTTATGATCTACAGATGAAATTAAATTTGAAAAGTGGGTTTAAAAGTGATAGGCGTGCGAATATATTCAGAACTGTGAGCCAAATCCCCAATATGTGAATCTAAAATTACATTTTATTCCATGAGAGTACTTATTTCGCACGGAATCGCATATTCATGCGCTCCCTCGCATGCCACCTGAGACTGCAGTACTGAGCTGATCACATTCACACTCCTCCCAGGTGTGTACAAATTTCTCTGAGAGCCTAGAGATTGAGCAGGTGCAGACCACTTGAAAATTAAACAGTGGATGTTTCAACAACTGACTTTGATGCTCTATTATATCCCATACTATTCAGAACATAGAAAATATTGAGCACCTGGTAGATTTCCTGTTGCTAAAACTAGTAAAGAAGAAAATATAAAGGCAGGCATTAAAGAAACAGAAATTGGTCCCTTAGCCGTGCAAATTTTCCTCAAGTATCTAATCATGATCGCTTCTTCGCAGTCTTAGCTAATAACAAAGTGCAACATTTTGCAAAATACACATTAATTATTATCATTAGAAACATTCAAACATGAGAAGTACTGGTTTTCAATATTGGGTGTTCAACTTTAAAATGAAAATGAATTATTTGCATGCACGCTGGCGTTGCCAGTGAGGCACCATGGATGTTGTACTTAAAATGTTGGCTCTCGCCTCGCATGAGGGGCAATTTTCTCGACTTATCAGAAACATCCTAAGGTTTACAATCGGGCCACAGTTGGCCTAGAAGATTTTCTTGGCAACAAATTATTATTCAGAACCGCATAAAGCAGAGTGCACAGCCGAAAAAACTAGCGAATATTTTCCATCAGAAGTTTGTGGAGATCATGCAGCAGGAACACAGCGTGAGCGCCTCATCCAACGGGCGGCAGTTTTACGAGTCGCCTCCTGCCGGGGCCTGGCGGAGCTGTGTGGGCCTGCACGCAGCTCCGCCCGCAAGCCGATCACAAGATTGGGAGTTTTATTTGTATTTTACAGGCCCATTAATCGACGATGAAGTTTGATACAAGCTGAAATTACGTGGATGAATAACTTTGAATCGACTTTTCGACCATTAGTTCCGCTGTGTTCCTACAAGGAAGTTTGTGGAACTAACGAGACGAAGATGTAAAAAAATTAAACTCAATTCCTAAGACCCGTAAATAAATAACGTAATATCTAGGCAGGTGCGATAGCCGAAAAAACTTGCTTTACAGAGGCATGAATGTTCGTGCTTCACATGAATTTCGAAACAGTCCCCCTCCCCCCCAAAAAAGGGCTGAAGTGCGTACATATATTAAAATAATACGTGCTTCGAAATTCGGGATAAAGATTCATTTTGTCCTTTTGGGGAAAAAATAGGTAGAGAACGGAAACGGTTGTAGAGATCATTTCACCGAACAGCTTAGACCCACATCTCTGATAAATTCTTTATAATACTAAATTACATAATGTGAAACCTTTCTACTACATACCGTTTTTTTTACAGACTTCAGGGTCACTGACAGTTAATTTGAGAAAGACTGTAAAAATAACCAGCCTCGAGAAAACCTGGAACACTATCATTAGTGTCGAGAGTATCTTTCCTGGACTATAGTAATCTATACTCGCTTCATATATGCTAAACATGCTAAGAACCTGAAAATTTACACAATTCATATATTCAGAACGTAAGAAGACCCAAAATCGAATGAGCGCGAATCAGAGTTATATTTCAACAAGAGTGAATATCAAAATTTATCACGTTTTACCCCATAGCTAATGGGGCCAAAATGGGTTTTCAACATACCTTTAGCCCGGCTATTCGTGCCGTGGGGGTAACCAAAGTAAAAACGACCAGACCGGCCCGAGATAATGGTTTATCCGTGTTCCATCGTACCCTATGTATGCAAGGCGATGCACTCAAAGATTCAGGCGATAATCCACAAAATTACATTAGATGTGAGCCGTTGCTCCTCTTAGCCACCGATTTCAAATGATCTATCTCTTCGCATCTCAGGCGATCCGTCGCTTCCCAAACCAGCTCGGGCACAGTTTGTTCATCGTCACCAGGTTTCTGTAGAACTCTGACGCGAACACGTTTGAAAATTCCTTTCCCAACAGCTCGTCTTATAAATAAGATTCTATTTTCTTTGTTGTTCTGTTATTTGGCCATCCGCATAGCACCCACACCCATTGAATCTTCCTTCCTCTTTATTAGCTAAATTACCAAAATTATGGCGCTGACAAGTTCTATTGGTTCCATGCTGCGTTGTTCATATCACTAACTCCACAATTCTGCTCAATAATGAGACACTTTGTGCTGTTATCCTTCGGTGCGTCCTCTTTTTTCCTATGCCGTTTTGCTTAGTTTAAAAACATATCGCTCTCCAGAAATCCCTCGGCTCCCTCTCCAGTTGATATCTGCTCCAGTGTGGAGCACCGCCGCCGCTTGGATGCACCAGAACTTGACAAAATCCAAGATTGCAGGTGACGGTTCAGAAATACCCCACCACTCAACTTTTTGTCGTTTTAATAGTACGAAAGAAACCGTTTTACTTACGATTTATTTTGAATGTATTGTAATACGCAAGTCGAATCAAGGCAGTTGTAAATGTTTCTTAGAATGCGATACAATTGATTTCTAAGATTTTGAACGCTAGATACGACAGAGATGGTAACAGTCGCGTTTAGAAAACAAGTATTGAGCAAATCTTGAGATGGATCCTTTCTACTTGAAGCGACAAATATTGCTGAAGTCCCGCTTCTAGAATCGCTAATTACGGACAGTTTGGGCGCGCCAAGTCTGTCTCGGGGCATAGGACATGGCAAGTCTCGCTCGATTGTCTCGCCAGTCGAGTCTCGCGCCATTGCCTCCTGAGATCGAGTGCAGATAGACATCGTTTAGTTACCTGTTTTGGGGCGGGCAATCGATAGGCATGACACAATCTGGTGCCGAGGTAATTCTCTCCAAACAATCCCCAATAGAGGGAAGAGCGGCGGTGGCGGCCGTGACAGCACCTAGAGAGGCTTGCTAGTGGCAGCAACTGAAGCAACTCTGCCAGCAACACGAGGACGCCGCTCCTCGTCACACCAAACCCAACGCGAATGTATGCAAACCAAGCACCAGGAGCTTTACTCTCAAATGCACTGTAACCTACATTCATCTTTTAAAACTTTAGTCGTCGTGAAAAAAATATCGAAATGCGTAGATGTAACAGTAGCTCTGACTGAAATAAATTCCGAAAGATTCGACGTACGTTAACTGTAACTTGTGTTGCATGCGTAATGTCGCATGCGTATGTCAAATGAAAGTGGTTATTTGACTTCTCTATTTCATGATAAGTTTTCAGCAGATGAAATCAGAAGTAAACTTGAGCAATTATTCGCCTTGTTGGAGTACCTGTAGTATGAAAATTTAGGTCACAAATACGCATTCACCATCTTGATGAATTAATTAGGAAATATTACTAGGGCTCCCGTTGCTTCAGTTCCAGCTGTAGCATGGCTTCCGGTATTTAAAGACTGATGATAGTATAAGATGAGCACCTGGTAGACTAACTTCTCCTTGATAAAATATGTTTTCGGAGCTTTACTTAAAATAAGAATAGATTTTTAGAAGTCTTTTCGTCGAGAGATTCATTGGCCACGGAAACTGAAAAATCTTAACAAGTTAAAATTCTCTCACGAGAAAATGGGATATACTATAGGCCCGTCCATATTTGGACATTGGCGTCGCGATCCATTGGGCGATGTAGCTCTTGCGAACACTGACCTCGGGTCTGAATTCGACGCGGCACTCCGGGGAGTCGCTGTCGGCAGAGTTGACTTCGTAACACTGAAATCCAATAGCAAAAAATTCGCGCAATTTTCCACTACTGAACTCGGATTAAAAAATAAACTTGGCTGATTTTGTTTGGCTGAATTCGAATTAAAGAAAAATCCGGAGCCGAACGGCATGGACTACAACCGTGCAGTACAAACTTGTTCAAAACACAAATCACTTACAACGCACTAAAACGCAAATCGTACACAATGCACTAAAATTAAAATTGCATTTAGCGCACCAAAACGCAAATCGCATAAAGTGCACCAAGATCGCGTATAAGCTCCCAAATCGTATACAGCGCACTAAAACGCAAGCCGTATATAGTGCATCAAAGGGTAAATCGTATACAATGCACAAAAATCGTGTATATGCACCCAAATCGCGCATAGCGCACCCAATGCTTAATCGTATACAGTGTACCACAAAGTAAAATCAATGCAGCACACCAAAACGCAAATCGTACGTAAACACCAAAATTTTAAGGATCCGCCGGTATGGACTTGAACGAAATAAATGATTACAAATCCATCCTCAAATATGGAGGGAGCTCGTCAGTAGCCCCTCCACCAGCGTAGACGGAGCATAATTTCATTGCGCCTTATTTCAAAGTTATCTTACCATGTACAGAAGTGGAGACGCGCGCTTTGCCAAAGCTGAACCTTCGTTTATGCGTCTGTTGAAGAAGTCGCTTAGGACGAACGTTGAACATCAGCTCTGCCACTGAAAATAAACCACGGAAATGAATAACAGGGTTTCATTTTGTCCCTTCAAGAGGTGTACATAATTAGTACGCACAAAAGAACGCGAGTTTTTCCTTGATTAATTTGACGTACATAAAGTATCAAGATAAACCCCAGCTGCTCTGACACCTCCAGTGCCATCAATACCGCCAGAAGTTTCTTCAATATCAGCACTAGGAACTCCCCTCGCACAAAGTCTTCTGCAATCATTATTTCTGAACAGATGCCATCCATTTCTGGACGGATCTATTCGCAGGCGTTTGCATTCAAAGGTTTGTTTGGGATTGGAGGAGGAGGTTTGCTATCGCCGTATCGACAAGTGACAAACTGAATTACAACGGCCTTATCGCGCCCACATCGCAGCTCGTAACGACGCTCTCGCTGCCTCGACAATTCTTTCGTTCTCTGGGGGCCGCAGAGGCGTCGGGGGAGCAGTACGGTGCCAGCGCGGAGCTGGCAGATGCGGTGCGGCAAGAAGAAAGCAAGGAAGGAATCTAATCGCAAGAAAAAGAGAAAGGCGCTATCAATGAAAACTGAAGTCTGAAAATTTTAGAAAAAACTAAGAACGACAAAAATCCGACAAACTGAGGATTTCACTACGGTCACGAGACTCCTGCAAACTGATAGATATAATAAAAAATTAGTATATGGAGATTACTTTCAGCCTCATAGTTCGCCTGTCTGCAATTTAAATATGTTCCATTACATGCAAGGATAAGCACTTTGTCAAGGTAGCGTTAAATAACACGTTTCAACTCTGTAAGGATCACTGTCATGGATTATTTACGCATCAGTTAATATAGTTTAGTCTTCAATGCTTATTGTTTCATCCAAAAATAGGATAAATACGCTCGTATTAAGTGCATAAAATGTGAATACCTCCTTAATCAATCTACGCTGTAATCTGCGCGATGTTCTTACATCTGTACTAGAGTAGAACGGCCTCCTGTACACCACCACCAAGATGAATGGTTCCATTACCATGTCGTCAGATATTCCTTGGTAAAATACGGGTCTTGCATGACAATGGCCTGGGGAATGCAATGGCACAAGCCTATCGGTCATAGACCTGTGTCCATGCACACCTCAAGTACAAAACTCCTCTAAATAACTTGTAGTCGATGAGATACGCATATGCTACAGCGGCTAATTTTCAACACACATCCTGTCACTTAGCCTTCAAATTAACCTAACCAACTGATTGTCAAGGAAACCCACACCACACATTGTTATTAGGGAGACACTTGGACTCGAGTGTCTCTGCGGTAAAAATGTTCAACTCCCTGTGTTTTAGAAGCATGGGCATGAGAGAGAGAGCAACTGTAGCCCCTGATAATTAAAAAATGCGAGACAATTATCTCCTAATATTCCTCAATCTGATCACATGTAAAACGTTTAATAAGTGACGTTCTTTGAGAGATCGGCTGACATAGATATATGCTTTAAATATTGAAAAGTGATTTAAATTTCAAGTTTTGAAGCTCATCATTCATCATTATATCGTTCCTGCATTTGTGTCACCGATCCTGTTCAGTTATGGAAACAATCACGCAAAGTTTCCGTGACAATTTGAGCCCCGCAGCAAATCATGCGTGTACGTCCAATTCTGACGTGCATGGGTGTACGTCCAATTCTGACGTGCATGGGTGTACGTCCAATTCTAACTTGCATGGTGTACGTCCAANGTACGTCCTGCTCTAACGTGCATGGGTGTACGTCCTGCTCTAACGTGCATGGGTGTACGTCCTGCTCTAACGTGCATGGGTGTACGTCCTGCTCTAACGTGCATGGGTGTACGTCCTGCTCTAACGCCAAGTAGTGCAGCCAGAAATAATTCGGTATCCATTCCCAGCAAAAGCGTGCAGTATGATCTCGTGCATACAGGAAAGTAGAAGTAAAGAAAAATTGAGAAAATGTCGAGACATTCATGTACGAGGGTGATATATATAGGTTGTTCATTGATCACGCAAACTAACGGAACAATACTGCCCCTCAAATGACGGGAGCAATGTAAGCTCTACTGACCAGGGTAAAAATCACGGGATAGAGCCAGGACCTGAAAAAGCTCATGGATGCTCTATATACCATCTAAATTTTCCAGGAATATCCGAAAAGACGGTTGCCTTCTTTTGTTTGCGTTGAAGAAGAAAGTAGTCCTCTCAAGCCTTTGAGAATGTTTCATTTTTGCTTTTGAGGTGAGATCCAAGGTGATACATTACGTATTTTTCCTCTGCATAATTGTACTTCTAATAGAAGCAAATTGTGACCAAAAACATAAGTAAGATAATATTTTCGCCGAGCTAGGTCTAAATTAATTTTTTAAAGCTTTATAACTCCAAGTTAAAATGTTCAAATCTATTCACTGATATCGATTGAAAATGTTTCCAGGGATGCATGTGTTTTATAACTTAAATCCCCTGGCAGCCAGGTTAAAGCCGAATTTTCGATTTATTTTATAACTTATTTATATCAAGAGTTAATTTACGGTACTTCAACTTCTCCCAAAGTGACGTTGTGAAATCCGAAAACACTCGGTAAACAGGTTCGAGTAAAAGGTACATCAATCCATAATTTCACAGAAAATGAGTGCCGCTACCTGACTCCGGGCTTGAAAATGAGTGCTGCTACCTGACTCTGGGCTTGAAAATGAGTGCTGCTACCTGACTCTGGGCTTGAAAATGAAGTACGTCTTGGGAGTTGCAAGAAGGATACTGAGGAGTAATTTCGATTTTCGTCTGCCTTTCTGAAAGTGCCCCCAATGAATGAAATTTATAAATTTGCTTGATAACCTGAATCGTTGTCAAATTCATGACTGCATCATGGGAACTAAGCCAGTGTCAAAAAATTTGAATACAAGTGATCGAGTCCGAGTGGGGAACTCATTGAACCTCTCACTCCCAGCACCCTGACATCAACTTGGGACTCGATCACAGGACGGAGAGACCTTCGTACAGTAGGGCCTGCAGAGAAAGAGAAGAGCCGGGCGTTACAGAGAGACCGTTGTTCAAGCCTCGTTAAATCAAAGCAGTAACTATCACTTCACACAGAATGCAAGATGTCGGCCTACGTTGCACAAGGCTTTGTTGTTCCACTGCTGCTGATAGAGCTCTCGGCTGCCGTCACTTGCATCTCACATGCATACACTGAGGCCATTTTCAGGACTGATCTTGAATCTTATCGCACAACACACGCTCGAAAAGTCTTTCATAATTCGTAAGATGATGACGTATTTGCACAGCTTCTAACAAACATCGGCGATCTTGTCAGCCCACTCGTACATGAATGACGGTTCTTGTTTCGGATGAGGTACAGCATTCAAATCCTGTGTTGACTTTCTAGGAAGTTCATACGAGTGTAGGTATCTCGCACTCAACTATAAGACTACGCTCTTAAGTGAGATACTCATTAATTATAAGTTAATCTTATTGACGGATGCAAAAGGAAAACCCTTAAATTTGAAAAATAATATTAAATAGAATTTAAATCAATGCATCGCATTATTCATTGAAAGAATTTCTCAGAAGAGGCAAATTTTTCAAACTGGAACACATTTTCAGTGAGAAAATAAACTTTTCTATGTTTAAGTAGTACCAGCCCATGCTTAAACTTTTGAGCCACTTAGTAACTCCTGGATGGGGGTGCTCTGAGAGCCATCAATTGAAGAACTTCGCTTTAATTTGGACAACAATAGTCCACGGAGTGTGCACGCCATGACTGAGATCGGTGGGCGAAGCACGTTGGCCAGAGCTTCTGAAGCCTCTGTGGTAGTATAGGTTTAAGGAGTTCGAAAAAGTAGAAGTCTTTATATTTACGAAAGCAATCAACAATAATGAAGTGAATAAGCTTTTTTCAGATTGATACAAGAGTTAAATCGCAATGCTCGTATAAAATATTTCGTTATATCAAGAAGAAATATCATTGTTGTTGTTGTTCTGCTCCTTTACTCGTTTTAATGTGCAAATGAATGCCTTCCATCGCAGTGGAATGGAAAGAATTCCGTTGGCCTAGCAAAATAAAAGCAGAATGAATAATAGAACAACGTTCTTTCATAAATAAGCCTCACTTGTTTTTCCTACCTTGTCGAAAAATTAAAGGTCGGTGAAATAAAGGAAGCTGTGTACGAGAGTGTCCCTCAGCGGCACGCACGCAGCTTGTGCTGAAACGCCGATGGGTTGGCAACCACGAGAGCGCCTTCAGGAGTTACTGCTGTGTTACGCCAAGAGTCTTACTTTTTTAAGGACAGCTGTTAAGAATTCTTTATGCTCAGTTCATGTGTTAAGTCTTAAATTTATATTGTTTCGTTCAAAATCAGGGTGAATATGCACACGTATGTTCAAAATATAAATGACTGTTCATGCTGCAATGTTTAGCTCATTTCCAAGGAGAAGTTGATTTTGGTAGGGTTGGCCGTTATGTTGCACACGAGGGACGGGGGAACGGAGTACGAGAACTCCAGCATTTTCAGATGAAGTAACTAGCAATAGCACACCGGGATCAACGAAACGGAAACGCGAATTGCAGCTTACGGAGGTAACTTTATATTACTGGGATAACTTTAGCATCTTTCTAAGTGGTGTAAACTTCCGAAGTGTTCAGAGAACAAGGGAAAGGACATTTCTGAGATGGAAATTTGCTTCCTGTTAGTCCCATAAGCTTCAGTGCACACAGCAGACTATGCTCTCTTGTGACTCCAGCAAGGTGTACTGATTGATTTTGAATGCAACTGTCCAGCAAGGTGCACTGCCAGCTTCTGAATGCAACTGTCCAGGGAGGTGCACTGCCGCTTTTGACTGCCACCGTCCAGCGAGGTGCACTGCCGCTTTTGACTGCCACTGTCCAAACAGAGGCGCTGATAAGCCGCGGTTAGAGCTCTTATGATGAATTCCTTTACATGTTGGAATTCTCGCTTATTTGATGAAAGCGACGCGATTGTGCCGCAGCGGCCGGAATGGCAATAATGCTGCAAAACCGCGCGTGGTGACGCTGCCTTGTTTATTGTTGCATACATTTCGCGTCACGGGGTGCGTGCGCTCGACAAGTGTGCGTTGCACGCACTTCCGGGAGCGTCAGCCAGTCAAAAAACCGTTATGAATTTTGGATGAAAATTTCGAATATGTTTTGCCAAAATTGGATGAACAAACGAAAAAATGGTTTTCATTTACATGAACAACCTCTGAAACAAAATGTTTGCTTAAGTGATACTGAATCCAATTGCAGTCGTCTCGGTCCACGCCTCTATTAATTTGGCACAAGCAATAAGAGCTGCGTTGAGTAAATTATAAATGATATTCAAGTCTTGTAGAAGTTAGCTCAGCAATTTTCAATAGAAAAAGGCTACTGATGTCCACTGAACACAGACCTATCAGCAGCGGCCCGAAATTAGCCTGGCTTGCATTTTGTTCCGTACGGGAAGAACAGTTTGAAAATCACGCTAGCTGCTCCAGAGCATGCCTTCAGGTCTATGAACACCACGGCTCATAAATACCCTGGCTGAGAACAAACCATTTTTGTTGTTTGGTGTTCTCCTATTTGAATGAATGTTTGAATAACATATTAATCTAAATAGCTTAACATAACTGGGGTCTTAAAAGTCATATTCCATACCAATTGTTTGAAATGAGGATTAATACTGTTGAAATATAAATGATTTTACAAATGGGGGTACAAAATTTCGGAAAAATCTTTCCCGCTCGGCTTTAGTGGGTTATACAGATTGCATCAGTGACTGGAAATTTGTTGTAATAAGAGAGTTATTAATCTTCACCGTGAGAAAATACGTAGAGGCGAATAAACTCAGAATTATTCCATGTCTGTAGATACGTTGTAACTCTTCTGCCGTTTCTTTCGGGTTCGACCATGATAATAAAAGTTTACACGCTGGAGGACTGTGACAGGAGGTGTGGGCGGAAGAAGCAAGTTTGCCCAGAACATCGTCAAAATATCCAATCTGTTAAGTCGTGACGCAGTCGAGCGTTGCAACAGCGTGTTCCTATCTATACGCCCATATAGATTTTGAAGTGTCATATTCATTTTTCGTTCATATTACTAAGTGATCATAGAATGTTTCTATCACAAGGTACACCAACGTCACTTATGTGCTTGAAAAATACATGTTTCAAATAAAAATACTGGGCTGGACTTCGTGAAATTACTTAAATGCGCCGAGAGAGTTGTACTCCTTTCGCATCGCTGCACAAGACAAGTCGACGCCTGCTGACAGTCCTGCTGTCAACTGTCGACGCCTGCTGACAGTCCTGCTGTCAACTGTCGACGCCTGCTGACAGTCCGGCTATCAACTGACGACGCCTGCTCACAGTCCTGCTGTCAACTGTCGACTCCTGCTCACAGTCCTGTTGTCAACTGTCGACGCACACTGGCGACGGAACTGTACCACTTAGAAAGGTTTTTTAAACGTTACCATGTTATTCAAATGCTAAATGCAGATCAAACTGAAACCTTTCAGTGCATTAACCTGGATCGACTACTGTGAATACTAACAAAAAATCCAGTTTAAGTTACTTTAATTTACCTTTTATTGATCTATGCAATGATATATTAAACCTCTGGAAACGCTACGTACATATTTCCGACATTGTACGTTGTGTGAAAAAATATAGTTTGATGCTTCACGCTGTTGTGCTAAAGTTGTAATTTAGCATTCGATTTTAAGTTATGGCCTTTGACTTCAGTTTCAGGAAGATTAGAAGGACCTTTCGTATCTTCTAAAAAATTCCCAACCATGAACCTTCTTCGGTGAGCGATAAAAAAAGACTCGCACTCTTCTCACTAACACGAGAAGTGAGTTTGCTTTTCCCCAGCGCAAAACAGAAATAATCCTCCAGCTGCAAGCAAGCCTCTCGCACAAACGCTTCGTAAAAACAATTCAGAGAATCCATTTGACCGGAGTTTGTGCGAGACGTTCAATGGGGCGTTAAGATCATAATCCAGATGCGGCGTTTTTATCGGGTTAGTGGAAAGGGCGGCGCTGTACCTTGCTTTGCACCGCAATTGCCTGGGATTAAGGCCGGTCCCGCCGAGCTTTACCAGCTTCATAGTTTTGCTGAGCCTAACATATTGGCTGTACTTCGGCCGGGATCACATCCCCCCGTAACTGAGACCAGCGACGAGGGAGTCTTTGGGGTCCTGCTGGTCCCAGAATGGAGGTCCGATCATCGCAGCCTGAACTTCAGGCGAGAACGTCTCGGGCTGGGCGCCAAGCCCTACGTGGCAGCAGTTCTTAGCCCTGCATCGAGAGATCATTGGATTTCCAATGTATTGACATACATAATAAAATTTCATTCTTTTCTGATGCGAGAAAAACAAAAACGTGGAATGGATTCATGAGACCGCCTCAGCAGAAATAACTTGTTAACGCAAAATTCAAAATTCAATAGAAACTATTATAGCTGGACGCATTGAGAAAAATGAATAAAATAATCGTAGCTGAAAACTGCTTTCCGGCTCATCACAAATATTGATGACGTGTAGTATTTAGGTCGAGAACAATATTCAGCGAAAGGAATGGAACAAAGAAAATGACGTAGGCGTAACAATTGTTACCAAAATATTTTGAGACTTTCTTTTGAAGTTAATAGATTTTTCAATTTCGGAAAAATAAACACAAAATTGATACTTCAGTTACTTACATTCATAAATACAATCTGCGTGGGATCGATCACGCATGCGCCGAAACGTTTTTGTTAGCATTCAAAGATTGTATAAGAGCACTTTTTTTTCGGGCGATTACATCTGCGCGACTAGGGTCACTTTTCCTTGGTTCTCAAACCTGGAAATCCATGCGAATCTATTTCAGGCACAGCATACGACCTAGAGGAAAATCTATTTCAGACACAGCATACGACCTAGAGGAAAATCTATTTCAGACACAGCATATGTACGACCTAGAAGAAAATTTTTCCGAGCATTTTAGTCAAATTTCTCAGGCTAGGCGCGGGAAGAGTATCGTTTGGCGGATTAGTATTTGGCTCAACTTTCGAATTTTATGAATGGAAATTTTTAGAAAGATATTCAAACAGCGAAAATTTTAAACGTTATTGAAAGAAAATGACATTTATAATGCGGATTTCACCAAGTTATAAATACTTCAGTAACTGTAATATTTCATCCTAAAATCTGCAATACTTGACTGAAATAAAAAAGTGGTGTACTCCACCAATACCGAGTATGAATATTTTGTTCATTACAGATTTTTTAGAAGAACTAGCCGAATAAAGATTACTGACGAGCCGTCCCGAAGTTTCACTCCATATTCTGTACAATATTATTAACAATATTCCATTTTTAAAAAGTATCTAGAGCAAATGAGAGTTGTAGAATAGTTCGATTTCACATTACATCTTTTCCGAATTAAAGGAACTTTACTTCATGTTCAGTTGTTACTAGAAAATTCCAAAATTTCCCGAGAATTTGCCGTAATTCTAGTCCATCAATTTGACATGTAGTTCTTTAGTACGTATAGCTATAAAAGTATTTAATGATTCACCTTCACGACAATCCGCGATTGCAAAAATAAAAATTATTCTGAAATTTCGGAATGATTCCCTTATCGCGTTTGACATTAGTTTCCACTTTTCACAGAAGCGTGCAGCGTTCCATGGTGCGGGTCGCTGTATCCAAAAGGAATTTAATAAAGACAATCAATTCGGTAAATGAGCGGCTGATGCGAGGCGTCGGTGTTTAACGGCCTTAAATTATGACAGGCAGCAACACAAGCCCGAGGGCGGGAGGCCTCTGAGGGGGAACGCGAGGGGACAACGCGGCAGNTACGAATAGGAAGGCAGGAATGTGAGAGGAATACGAATGGGAAGGCAGGACTGGGAGAGGAATATAAATAGGAAGGCAGGAATGCGAGAGGAATACGAATAGGAAGGCAGGAATACGAGAGGAATACGAATAAGAAGGCAGGAATACGAGAGCCCAGTAAGGCAGTACGAGGTGAGCTGAAGAAAATCATTGAATTTAAAGACCAGGTTTTTCCAATAGAGATGGACGAGAGCTCGTTGCCAATACCTTGTCGTGGAGTAGGTCCTGCAGGTAAAATGAATCATCTTTTTATCTTCTATATATTAATACGCTTGTAACTATCTGTGTC
>VOMN01051310.1:0-30038 GCA_014899125.1 Orchestia grillus | reverse complement strand
AACACTAGCTGTAGCTGCCACTAACACTAGCTGCAGCCGCTACTAACAGTAGCTGTAGCTGCCACTAACACTAGCTGTAGCTGCCACTAACACTAGCTGAAGCTGCCACTAACACTAGCTGTAGCTGCCACTAACACTAGCTGTAGCTGCCACTAACACTAGCTGTCTGCCGTTCTCGAGCTAATTCGTAAGAACCAAACTTGCGCTGCAGCCTCGCCGTTTCACTGAGCCTCATTGAGCATTGATCACTGGCGGAGCGCATAATTTAACCATGACCAGTCCTCGGCATAATAAATTGACTCCCAGTTCGGCATCACAATTTTGCCTTCGCTGGCGCCATAATTGCGAAGGAGCCGTGGTCAGAACTTAGGTGATCAGGCGGCCTTACACGAGCTGACGTTGCACTTAAACTCAACTTGGGCATGCGCACCATCTTCCTCGGTAACTAATGGAACTCGGCTCATGAGTGAACATTACATTCCGAAAGTAATCAAAATCCAGATTTATCTCTGTCAGTCGGCCGCAATCATTATCGTTGCCCGCGTTTTGATCATCATTGCGAGGCTGGGCACAATTACGGGAGCACATCCAGTGTCCGGGCGAGAAAATGAGTCGGCGGGTCGGTGCCTGAAGAGCAACAGTCGTCTGGCCCTCCGGCCATCTTGTTCAACCTGGCCGTCTTTTTGTGGAAAATTGAACGAAAATAAATGTTTCAAAAACTTGAGACTTTCGGACTCAGATGTAAACAGAACTCAGAGTTATTTTCTCGTATCCATAGCTTCACGAGCAAACTTGTTTTGTACGAAAAATCGAAATATTAAAACAGTCTCTAAAAAAGGTATTTAACATGACAATATACGTTAGAATATTGACTTGGAAGTAGTCTTATTTGGCAGGTCTCTTCCACTGACCACTGACCCAAACCAGATGCCCTCTCTCAAGCTTCAAGGAGCGTGCTGGATGACTGCTGTCCCATACCAAGGAGCGTATTGGATGACTATTGTCCCATACCAAGGATCATGCTGGATGACTATTGCCCCATACCAAGAAGCATGCTGAATGACCACTGTCATATACCAAGGAGCATTCTGGATAACTACTGCCCCATACCAAGGAACGTGCCGGATGACTACCGCGCCGTGTGAAAGAGTGTGCAGCAACGGTGACTTGTATTCCACTTCTGACAGTACATTAATGACGACCTGTTATTCTATCTCAAAGTCTCAAGGTGTATGACTTGGATGACTTCCATTTCATTTAAAGTTGTGTGCTGGTTGACTGCCTTCTCGGCTCAATGTTACGTTAGACAAATGCCTTTAAGCCCTTCAGATGATTAATACAAAAATTCATAAGCTTCTTGCAAAAGAGCAGCCTCTTGATGAGCTTGCCATCGGCCCATTGAAGCATAAAATTCACTAAATTTGAAAATTAAATGACCCTCAAGATTGTTCACTCCTTTATTACTGATTTTTCATTTCGTTTTATCATAAAGCGCTGCTGTACTACCTCACGAACAGAAATATGCAAAGAGAGCATGATGTTCCACTGGCAAGTTCATGAGATTTACACCTCAACTTGCTGAGAGGAGAGTTCTCGCCAGCAATTTTTAGAGGGTACGGTATTGTGAAAATCTTGAAACACTCCATCTCAAACCAGTTACAGGGTTACTTTCAACTTATATCTTGCTGTACCGATATAGATGAATGGTAACCGTTCTGTCGCACTTCTTATGCTTCTAGGTACAAATGTACGGTATATGTTTGATGACAACCGTTCCTTCCTGAGCTCCAGCTTGCGTATTGAATGATCATCACCCTCATAACCAGCTTCAAGGTGGGAATTTTGTAAAGAAAAACTTGTGAAGAGTTTGTGTGGGAATTTATTTAGGAGAGTCTCTCACTAACCGATAAACTGGATCCGCTGAAATATGACCCTATTGGTAAGGAATCTACTTAATAATTATCTCTGCGTTTGCAAGAATGCGTTCAGACGTCCATTTAAGATGAGTTCGAATGCAGAGCGACAAACCAGCTCGCTGGATGACACGAGCAGTTGTCGCATGCCGCCTCTTCGGACCTGTAATGGCATCTGCCGCTGCCATTAGATCCCTACAAGAAAATTAACGTCATGCACATATCTCGAGATGTGTATTGTAATCACAGGCGAGCTATGCTCGTGATGAACGGCTAGAGAGATCAAAAATTACAGCGCACGCTATGCCTCATAAGTCAGAAACATGGCCGCGAAAGAACTCGGTGCAAAGTTGGGCTACAGTAATAACATTTGTGCACAAATTATTCAGACGGAATAAATTATGGTGGGATGTTCAAGAAAAATCATAACACGAGGAACGAGTGAAAAATTTAGATATTCTCATCAGAGATCAAACAATAACCTAGCAAACTGAAAAACCTAGTAACATACATTGCTGCAATAAGACATACCTGAACAGATAAGTCCACGGAGATATTATATAAACTTATAAAACTACGAGTGAAGCTCAAAACTTTGCCCAACTGACTTAACTCACGCCGCAGCAAAATTTCATGTCGTACATGCTTCCTAATGCCTTTGTTCAGCGAATAAACTCACTTTCGTGATATACAACAGCAAACACTTTCTTCGCCTGCCCATGGGTGCATATTCTTTCGAGGGACGAAGAAGAATGAACTTGGCGTGGTCCGTCCCGTATACGCGAGCACTGCATCAACTTGCGAGCGTCCCAAGCGATGATCTTTTTGTTACTTCCAAGAGCTCAAAACTCGCCCCTTGCGTGTGCTTGTGAGCCCGCCTAGCGAGGCAAAAAGCAAGCTCGAATTGGAATTTTTCAAGTCATGCCTTGTTTAGATCTCATTCTTTGGAGTGTCCCACCAGATGCCGAGCCAAGGCGCGCTGCTGCCATTGATGTGTAGTCAGGCATCAAGTAGATAGACAGACTCACGCCAAAACACATCACTTCACATCTCAGCTCGAGGACAGTCAAAAGACCTGCCCGGGCTACTGGCGATGCCAGCCTCAGCGTGCAAATGGTAGGTTAATTTCGCAGTGAAGTCTGTGGACGTCGGATTCATTGCTTACCTCCATGAAAGAAACGTTCGTGGCCTGGCTTAGTTGAGGCGCTAAATTTTGTGAGGAAGCAATGTTAATTTTGATTTTTTAGGGATACAGATATGCAATGGAAAATCCACTGCGTAGGTTTATTTACACGATGATCTTCGATTCGTTAGATATGGTCAACAATAATAAAGAATGTGTGCCATGACGGTAGTCTACGAGATCTGAACTGTAGTCTGGGTTGTGCCAAGCGTTAGCACGGCTTAGTGAAATGGGAACTGACCAAGTCCGTGATTTTCTATGGGCGATTCCAAGTGGAAATTGTTCTTAAACAAGATCATTCAGAGAGGAATTGATAGTTTTTAAGAAGATTTTAGTTACTGGGGATGTGAACACCGCATGGAATTCTAAGAACATTTTACAGTTCAATCATAAAAAACTACAAGGAAGCTCTTGTTAATAACTTCAACCACCAATCGTACTGTCATTTAAAAATCTATATTTTGATAAGAATAGTCAGTAACTGTTTCTATAATGATTACTAATAGAATGTATGGTTGTGTACTGTTGCCTCGGACGTGTTCGCCGTACAGCTATTCATGAGCGCGGTGCGATCGAATGGTGAGGGCCGCAAACGCCTGAAATGTATCGCATTTGTTGTGCAGTAATCGGCTTATGATTGCTCGCATCATTGAGATGGGCTTCCGTGATGCCAAAGGAAGGACAATAAACCCTCATAAAGAGTCTTAAGGTCTTTTCTAATGCCATTGTAAGCCTTCTGTAAAGCCGCTGTAATCTCGAGAGGCCACCTCTGATCACATTCATTTCTTGTTGTGATTATTTGCAATGAGCTTTAAAATCAAACAGAGCCAAGCGGTTCACTTCGGCGTGCTCTTGAATAGGATGCTTAGGTTCCAGTCGAGAATCGTTAGTAGCTGCAAGAGATCAGAGACGAACAAAGAATTGTCAGCGACATGATTTGAGACGCGTCTTGGTTTGATGAAAAGAAAACGTCAATTAAACGGAAATTTTTACCTTTTCCTTGGTATCATCCTGAAGAGCTTAGTTATTCACCGTCATTGGTGAAAAAATAATCCTGCGCGAATTTGAAATCGAAAAGCGTACATCTAGTATTCAGTAGTGTAGGTTATCATCAAATTGCTTCTTTAATGTTGAGCATCGATACCCGGAATTTTCCAGCACTTTGTTTCGTGGAAAAACTCCCCACGTGCGAGTCAGTTGATTCTCTAGCTTGGTCTCCGAGTATTACCGAAGTTGGCCTCAAAAATACTATAAGTAAATGTTATTAAGATTTTCAAGCTACAATAAACTAAATATTGGGTCCTCAAAACTGAAAATTTCATGATATTAATTCACCAATACGGGTACGAGTGACACGTACTTCACAACACCACGATTCGAGTCTTCGTTTACAAAAATATATTTTATGAAATCTTTTTCTTGTACCATAGCTGCTGTATCTGTTAATTATAAACGTTAAGACACGGTGAGTGTATTTAATACAGCGATTTCAATACATAATCGCAAGACAGACAAACAAACCAAAATTTTCATTATTCAACTACTGTAATTATACATACAAAGAAATCTATAAGAGTGTCTTGTTTCCTGAAAACTATTTACCCATTGAATTTTCAATTACTCTTCGTCCTATTGGTTCGAAAAAAACACTTGCAAAACAATTTCGATGTATTAATAGAATATATGTCTAAGGTAGTTATAGTGGCCACTATGACAATTCTGTATCACACAGCGTCGGGATCTCGAAAGTCGTTTTTGTGAAGAAACCCGAAAGAAAATTCTTTTTCCAAAAACTTTTTCCATAACTCTCGACGCTATTCCCAGTTACATTTTAAAGCGCGAATAGCCAGTGGCAGACTATCATCAAAAACAAACTCATTCGCATGCCTACTGATGGATGTTAAACTGCGCTGACTGCAACAACAATATTTGATTGGGATGAAGCTTTTCCGGGGGTTGCGATCTCGCTTCTTTTATTTCATCAAAAGACTACGATAGAAAACTGAATTTCCCACCATCATTCTCACTTTTTTTCTTGTGTATCAATCATACGCCGAAAATGAAGCCTAATTTACGCACTTTCCCTGAGCGCCTGAAGTCATGAACACCCTGAACACCCTAAACACCCTGAAAACCCTGAACACCTGCCGTGCGTACCTGGGAGCAGTCTTGGGTGAACGCTCATCGATACTGTCGAGTCCCACAGACCCTTCACGTTTCTTATTACATTTCAATTAACGTTAAAACATCAGAACAGCACCCGGTACCTAGTGAACAATAGTCTCAAGAGTACGAGGAGGTCTAGCGTTGTGAATTTTGGGGCCTAAAATAATTAGAACAAAGAATAATGAAAAGAAGATATATAAGAATACAAATTAAAAACAAAAAGCATGAAGGAGAAATAGATTCTTATCGATAGACGCAATACAAGGAACTTTTTCTCATGTCTAGTGCCTGCCTATAATAGAGTGCACCGAGTGTTTCTTCAGTATACGCACGAATACATATACCAGTATACTCATACACTCGTTTACACCGGGTATTCCTCTGTTCTCTGTCATATCGATTACTTATTGTTTTCATTTTCTCGATGTCATGTTCTTCAATGAAATCATTGTGAACATTAACCAAATTCACGCAGAAATGTACAGTATTTCTGAATTAAACTTTGTAAGGAAGCTCTTGTCTTTATCGTTGAATACAGCTGTCCTATCTAAGCCATCCAGTTTGTGTAATGTCTATAGCGTCAAAAATTTCATAGAGCAACTTTTGCACACACCAAATATATGTAGAAATGTTTTTGTGCCACGTCATAAGAGTAAAAACTGTAGTTCTTTTCAAAATTTCGTTTGTTAGCTCATTGAAACATAGCAGCAGAATGCCCACTTTTTCCAAGTATGCTAAATTATATTGCTGTCATTGAGTGCTGCGAGATAAATGAGAAACTGAACCAGGTAAACTTCGTTCAACCGCCCGTTGGAGTGGAAGAAGCAGTGCTGCAGGGGACCCATGTGATTTATTCGTGCCATCTCCTTGACGTGCACTTCCTTCGCAAAGGGAAGTAAAAGAAACCTGCGTTACATTGAAACTTAAACAGTTTTATGACCCCAAGTATTCAATAGCCTGCATTACTGAAGTATTTCCAGAATAATATAAAAGCTCTTACTGTAAAAAGACGTGATCCTGAAGATTGTCGTGATTATATTCGTTCTCTCGATATCCACAGTCCAGAGAATGCTCTTGAGTTTTAGTCACCTTTCTGTATAACTCTGGTGAGTAAAACATGAATTGGGGCCAAGTAACTCTTTTTTTGACTAGTTTTCCCCATTATTTCTCAGCCTTAGATCAAAAAATAGCATTCCTTTTCTTCTGGAGCAAATGTTTTCTTGAATTAACAAATCATTGCGCCATGTGACAGAATTTTTGTTACTGAAAGTTAAGTGTTATTTCCCAACTTCCGGAAACGCAAAATAACAAAAATTACAGTTATTTCTACGACATTTTAACTCTGTATTATGGTTGCATTTTATTTATCACTGGTACTTTATTGAAGAAATGTAAATCTGAAAATGCATTGACGTGACTGCAAAAACAAAGTTCTAGCATTAATATTTATCTTATTTTATATAATTACATTGAAGTAATTATAGTTTCAACCCAGGAATAAAAATTGAATGTAGATAACTGACATATAGCTACTCATTGTTACGGTATTTATTATAAGTATTTGAATATATCAATATATGTTTTCATATGAACACCTCATTTAAGACATAATATTTATTAAAATGAAAAATATTTACTGTACGGATTGTACGGGATATTCATCAGTATACAAGACTGATATAATTTTTGAGAAGCACTTGAGACCAAAATGCGTCACGAATTTAAAACCGAGTCAAAACCAAGTCCACGATGGGGCTTCAGAGTAAAATGATTGCCTTAGCGAATCAAAGTCGTTTGGGACCGGCTAGCCGATCGTCGAAGAAGGCAGCGGGTGCTTGCAGAGTTCTTGTGCCTTGAATCAGCGCCTTATTTTTGACTGGTAAGGCACTCACCGAGGCCTGGCCAAGAGCGGCTAGGGCTGCTCCATCAGTGTCTCGGAGCGGCTACCATGTAATGGCTAGGACGGGCGACAGTCGCCCTTCATGCCAGCGAGTCCCACGGACCATCAGAACAAATGATCAGCTTCTGGAGACGTTGCTTCAATACCTGAACCATGCAGGGACAACGCGCGCCAGCTCTCTCATTCCGTTAAGATATTGCGTAATGAGTTAATCCGGGGTCACTGGCACGTAGATGAAGACTTAAGGATTTAGATAAGTTCTTATTTGTATTCACTGAAAGCTCAGTTGAGGAAACAATTCGTCTTTTTATAAATACGAAAAGAAATGTAATGCATTATAAGCGTTGTGATGTCAAATTCTGATGAGAATTTGATGAGAAGGATGAGAAGAAGAAAAATGAATTTGTGAGGATGAGAAGAAGGAAAATGAAACGTGTTTTGTTTTCCATAAGTTTGAATATGTTTTTAACTCACTCACATGTTTAACTTATTAATTTAAAGTTTCAATAAACTCTAGCGAGGAATCAGAGCCACGGATTTAACAGGGACTTTGTAGGTGTAACGACATCAGCAAAATCAAAGTTAAACTTTTTAAGGATCTGAGGGTGCAGACCTCAGCAAAACCTGAGCTGTACTTCCTGTGTGTCTAAGGTACACAACCGCGTCATCCACTCCCCAGGGAGCTCAGGGGACACTTCAGAGGCACGTAAAATTGAAGACGCACGTGAAAAATGAGAGCCAAATTCTTACTTTCTTCCGAAGTGTTTGCTAAATTTTCAGTGAACGAATAACCAAGGAGCCCAATTTACTGATTAGTGTAACGGTGTAAGATTGCTGAATCTGTTCAGATCTCCGATAAAGGCTTCACCTGGATGCAGGTCAAGCCTTAGTGCCTACGAGCAACGCGTGGCTAGCGCTACAAACGGACTTATAACCAGTCAATTGTTTTTATGACTTTTATAGTGCGCATATTTACGACTCTCACAAAACGGGAAACGGAGCCGTTGATTCATCACGACGACGCTCGAATACAAATTCTTCTCATGAAACTCATGATTACAGGATAATTTTTTATTCTGAAGATGTTTTAATTCAATACCTTCTAAGGTATGTTATATCACCTTCCAGAGAGCCGTTTCTTTTAAAAGATTTACTTCTCGTAACTCAAGATAGGGAAAGCTAGTTTTCACCTTAATCATGACGTCTAGGTTGTTTTCAACGTATTGGAAGCAACATGCAGTTATTAAATCCCGTATCCAATAATTTTCACAGCAGAATGCATTTTTTCCAATTGAATACTTTTTTTGGACGAGCTTCTTCACATAGAATATCCGCACTGTTATTCTCCGGCTGTACGCCATGACTGCGGGGCAGCGTGGACTCTAAAATATTTCCCTCACACGCTCTTCTTGTTACGGTAGCCGGCGATGTAAGAGCTTCGATTTGTTATTTCGCCTCAACAGCACCAGGTCTTGAACTTTCAATGCCATCATCATATTTCTCTTGTCTGAAAGGCCACCCTTTCCTGATGAGCGGAGGCATTTGAGCCTCAGTTGGTTGCCCACTTACCGTCCCAGATGAGATGGTTGTCCGCAGCCAAGTCCATTTGTGTTCGAGATGAGCCCGTCTCTGCAGGACTCTGAGTGTCCGCTTATGACCGTTCATTAGGGTTCATAAAACAGCAGGAGCAGCTTCAGCAAGCTACCGGAGTTTCGCGCCGCGTAGCATCGCAGATGCCCACTTAGCCTCTCGCTTGCCATGTATGGAATATTGTGCTCTCTTTATGGTGCATTACGACCTCATTGAACGCTGAAGGCTTACCAGAAGATCACTCACACACAACCCTTAAGTCAAGTTTCAGTTACGAGCTGGTGAGGTCAACCTAAGCAAGATCTGTGGATGAGCTGTGTCCCCATTGTCATTGGTTCGACCGAACCTGCCAAGAAACGTTTTCTTCTTTCTCCACAGATTGACATGGGTTCTGTTCAGCTGACGCGAAGGAAAGCATTTAAGAAAATTGTCGGCTTGCAATTTTCAGTTTTACATTTTTATCAAGCGAAATGAGTGTATTTCTACATACTTACGTATAGATATGAATTGAATTTCATGTTGTCAGCTGTTTGGGCAACATTCGACTCACTCAGAAACAATCAGTTTAATTTGTGAGAGAAAATTAAGTTTAAGGGACTCGTCTGGTTTTTCCACAAACTTTCATGCTCAGGCGTTGCAGTAATTAATTATCATTTTCTCGGTGTCAGCACCAAGTGAGTTAGTACTGAAGACTTACTTAGCATATGAAAGAGAGCAATCAAAATTCTATAGAGAAGGACCGCAACCAATCAAAGCAAGAAGGGCTTGCCTCGAGCGCTTGGCCATGGACTGTGATTTTTCATTTCTTGACGCCTCGAATGGAGCACCGGTGCTGCTGTTGCTTTACTAATCAATGGCCTTAATCAGGATGTGTCAAAACTCGCACTTCTTCGGTAGGAACATCGCCCTTGGAAGCCGCCTGTCTCTAGCCCAACTTTTTTCAGCCTGTGATGAAGCCGATGAAAGGTGTTCCGTGTCGGGCTGAGATTTATCCTTAAGGCGAGAGGATTCGTCAATAACGCACCGTATTTGGAAATACTCGATCAATGGATTGGCTCAAGAGCTGTAGTGAGATTTGAGTCTTCCTTCTCTAACAGACTTTCCAATCGTATGACATAATTGAGAAAAGTTCCGCGGATGTCTAGAAAAATGTCCCAGGCACATGTTTGCGGACCTGACAGTTGAAAAAATCGTGCGTCTGGAACTGGCAGCTTTATACTTAGCAAGACTGTACTTCTCGGAAGATGCGAGGAGCGAATCATACGGCCTTCAATACTACACGATTCCTTGCCAGTGACACTGACGCGATAATAAGGCTCTACTTACTAAAGTGGCACTTTCAATCATTAGAACTCAAAAAACAACCTGCAATGTGGCATGGATTCGGAAAAATCTTTACTGTTGAGTCTCAGAAAGCATGCATCAAAAATCATTCACATTTATACATGAACTACGGTTACGATGAAATACATTCAGTTGTCTTGCAGGTACGGCCGCTGGTGCCAGCCAGAGTACGGCAACTTCAGTTAGTGTGTTATTAATCTTGTGTTAGCAGAGAATTTGCGGGAAAATAGAAGACAATGAGCGTTGCATGGTCTACTGCTCCTGGATGTATTCTGGTGGCCAGAAGCACATTTATCAACGTTAGCATCGACAGTGAACGCTAGCTGCTCTCAGCACCCTTTGGATCTTGAGCTTCGATAATTGCACTCTCAAGCCCATCACGCGTCTATTCTTTGCGACGAGGAGGCCAGATTGTCTTTGTAGGAGCTGCTTCGGCTGCATGACTGCGCGCTTGTGCGGATGTCGACGCAATCAGTCGCAGGGCGGACACTAAGTACGCCAATATAAATGAGGCAATCACTGGCACCTTTTCGATAGACGAGCGCCACGGACGCGGCTCCTGTCGTTCGGTCACACCGCGCATGCGCGACGCACTCTGTCCTATGAGCTCTGCGTTGAAGGATGCGAAACTCTGCGGCGCGCGTCTGTCCAGAGAGGTCGTTTGCAATTTGAGTTTTCAAGTTTCATACCACAAGTACATTCGGGACACTGCGTGGACGATTTCATTCATTGCAGTGGAATTTGCATGAATACCAACAAATTCAATGTATGTCGTAAGATTTGTTGAACAAATGTGCTGATGTTCCTCGTTTGCTCTCACTTCTTTATATCAAATGAAGTGAAAAAGGAGAAAGTCAAATTTTCAGTCGCAGGTGTCATATTTTCGAAAATCTTTGAAGAGCTTCGGCATCGCCTGCAACAATAAATATGATAGAAACTGATTTTAATCACTTAAGCGACAGTCAATAGACTTGGTTAAATTCAAATTAGTTGTACTGTTTCAGAGGAATGAGGAATTCTTTAAACCTTCAAGGTACTATAGTTGATGGTGGTGATTGCCCAAGTCCAATCTTTAACGAGGTTGGTATGTCCCATCAGCATTTCTGACATTGTCTCATTCACTCACAATGAATTTCTGAAGCCAAGTTATGACCGGGATCGTTTATGACATGAAACCGGCATCTCATGTCCTGAGGTCCTGATACGTTTACATTGCTCCCATATGTTCGCAATTAAAGTGTCACAGCAATGTATTATAATGCACGCTCTCCAATTACCGAGAGACAGGCCCAGGATACAAACGACGAGCCCAACAAGTAATTTGCAATAAATTAGGGCACGGATGATGTGCCTTCCTCGCGGGACTTGACCGCTGGAAAGAATTAAATGACCAGGAGGTTGAGGGATGCCTCCAGGCTCCGGGAAATCACTTTTTGGTCCTGGTAGCTCCCGTAACAGGTTACATTATAATTGCGTGTTCCATGACTCTCTCCAGGTCTTGAGTGAAGTATGGAGGCAAGCATGTTAATCTGGAGTGTACTTTAACTCTCGTGCAGCAGACGCTCTGACGTGGAGTACTCGTCAACTTTCTAGACAGGCCTAGTTTGAAGGAGGGCAAAAACTGTGTTGATATGGAGTATTTCATGACTTTCTTCGTAAATTTATCTTGAAGTATCGTAACAGACGTGATGATGTGAAGTATTCCATAACTTTCAATATAGGCATATTTTTAGGTATGGCAAAAAACAAGTATTCATTTCCTTTTTCACTCTGCATGAAGTCTATGGAGAGTAATGACAGAGTGGAGTTTAATGGTTTTCGGTTAACAGAATTCCCTTTTATGGATTTTACGGATGGTATTGATTGCCCTTGATTATTCTGTTAAGCCTAACGTCTTACCCAAGCTGTCAAATTAGTCGATACTATCATATTTTGCCTTGCAGTGAAGCCCCTGAACAACTGGACTCTGAGATCGCCGTCAGCAGACAAAGGACTCATTCAGACCCTGCGCCAAGAGTCTGTAGCACAGCACAGGCATAACGCACAGGTTCAATCCACAGGTACAGTGCACAGGCGCAGTGCACAGGTACAGTGCACAGGTACAGTGTACAGGCACAGTGTACAGGCTACTTCAAAGGACGCCGACGGGGTAAACGCCACGTTTAATAAGTCGAACTCAATATTGAAGACACCCTTAACAGCAGTGCGAGCTTCAGAATAAAGTCCTCGCTGATGAAAGGAAGCGAAGCGAATATGCAACTCAATGCAAAAACAAAGCAACCGATTTCACCTCACGTTGTCTCCGACTTGAGGTTCAGGGCAGAGGAGCACGTGCGCTCGTTGCCGGCGCAGGCGCACTGGTGTGCACAGGCAGCAGCGAAATATGATCTGACTCAATTGTTCGGTCAACAGTTGCGACATAAAACGAACAACGGACAAAACCTTGCTTGTTTCTAAGGGAATTCATGGAGAAACTTTGCTTTGTGTGTGTAGAGAGGGGTGGGGGGTACGTATGTCAAGCTAAAAACAGTTTTGTTCATCCGAAATTTTGAGTTTTTTCGAAAAGTTTATCGGATAGTAATGACAAGCTCTGTACAGCAATGCGTATGAGGCTCGTTCTGATATAACAGAAGTTAAAATTGTGGTTTTCCAAACAATCCATAAGTATACCTATTGATGGCTGGACTTTCGAGTGAAGTTCGCGCTGGCATACATAAACGGCGGATCATGCCACCCGTTTCAAAAAAATTATAAAAATATCTCTGGCCTCTCAAGATTTCGTGGTCCAGGCGAAGCGACGAATGTAGTTTGAAAGATATTTTACGGTCTTTGATAACAATTTACGCATGCCCATGCCTGTGTGCACTTCACCTCTCAGAGACATACGAGAACAGCAGTTCGAGTAAGAGGCATGTGCAGCCAGCCTCCCTCGATGTCATCTGAGCTGCTGCCCGCTACTGATTCTTAAGTCCATCAATCGATTTTTGTTTCATTCATTATAGTACTCGAGCTGCGCTTTCATCTCAGTTTTGAATAGCTTTGGTTGTAGATATTTAGTTCTCTCAAGCTCACAAGCTCATCTAACTCCATGAAAATTTACGCATTGAAAATACTAAGCAAATTATGAACATATAACGAGATTTTACTCAGGAATGGTGAAATTATTCATAACGAATAACTGACGGTCTCAGCTAGCGTATGGTTATAGGCGAATATAACTTCAGGCTAATTCAATAGCGCTGGGTGCTCAGTGGTAGCACTCATAACTTCCAATGCTGCTGAAATTTCCGCTGTCTTAAGGGGAGAATCGCAGCAAACGAATAGTGCTTTGCCTCCATTAGCCTCAAGAGTTATTCTGTTTGCGTGACTAAAGCGGTAGTGCCCTTTCAGAAGCGACGGATCAGACCTCTCTCGATTGGAAGTCGTCGCGATTTTGGGCGCCGGTGACGATGAAATGCGCTGCTCTGTAATCAGGACTTCCTGTTATTTCTTATTAGCCTCGTGAGCCGCAAGATTAAGATACGTGAAGCAGAAAACTTCTTGTCCTCTACAGGAGGTAATGATCAGACGATTTTTCTTCACGGCCTTTAAGTTCAACCAAAACCACTTTGAGGATGCCTCCCAAATACGGGCTTTGGTCGGAAAAATTACCCTTTCGGAGAGATTATCTTGACAGCTGATGACTTAATCAACGATGCATGGAGATTATTTACTAGCACTTGCTAAACGGAGCTCATAAGTTAAGAACAAAACTTGGAGGAGTTTACAGGCTCAAGAGCAAGCAACCGCACCTTCCTCACAGAAGGGGTCAATTTTCTCTAATTACTCAGCATTTAGCGGTCGCCCTGTCGAAACTCTTCAGCATTGCTCCTTCAGTGCTCCTAACAGTTGTTTAGGGCTTAAATTATCAAATTATGAGAGCCAATTTCATCATTGACGCCTTTTGCTCATAAAATCAGCTGTAAAGAGCGCCTGACGAGCGGCAGCAGCTATGGCACACGGCGCACAACCGCTGCTCGATCGTCTGCCATCTTGACTGACATCGCGTGTCTCGCGTGTCTGCGCCCTCTGTGTGCCCTGAGGAGGTACATGCCTTCCCTCCGACCTTAATTTCTTCCCTTAATAGCCAATTTAAATCTTTCGTTTCCCCCACTCAGCAATCTTTCCTATACAGGTGTGTAAATATGCTGCGCTAGGTACACTTATCGACACGCATTATTTCGTTGCTGGAAATTTTAAACTTTCTTCGCTCAAGCGATTACGGTGTCGCTGGCGCGTAGATTTGATCATCTCCCGCTGCATAACAGGGGAGCGAAAAATTAGTGCAGTTTGAGATTTCCTGATGATTTGTGCATCCTACTTTGAGAAATTAAAAAAAATCGTTAGAATCGTTCACAACCGAAAAGCCACAGAGGTGTTCATTCCGCTCGTCTTCTTCTTGTGATCGCATATGTACAGTCGATCTTGTCTTTTGCTGTAATGCGTAGCCCCAATTACCGCACGAATGCGTAGCCCCAATTACCACACGAATGCGTAGCCCCAATTACCGCACGAATGCGTAGCCCCAATTACCACACGAATGCGTAGCCCCAATTACCGCACGAATGCGTAGCCCCAATTACCGCACGAATACGTAGCCCCAATTACTACATGAATGCGTAGCCCCAATTACTGCACGAATGCGTAGCCCCAATTACTGCACGAATGTCACAGTTACTGCACAATCATTTCGCCCCAATTACGGCACGAATGCGTCAGTAGTTTCTTTGATTGAAAGCTCGTACTACTGGAGGTGCTATTAGGTCTTCACTATTTCAATTGTGCCCTCGACTTTTGAACAAAAATAGTCGTCATTTTGGATTCGATACACGGCGATTATATTTGCAAATGATTTCATTTTCTAATCCGTAGCTTAACTGGCTTGCCCCGACTGCTATTGCCAAAATAAAAACTTCATCGAGAAAATATTTGATCAATCTTGGCTGTGAGCAATTTAGCTTAACTAACGTCGAAGTTTGCGCTAGACTACGGGTGTAAGAAGTCTACATCGGAAACACAGACTTCTACTGGGAGCGAAAAACCCATTACACCTTTGAACGAGTATGAAGCATTGAGAATTTCTACAGACGCTCATTAACAATTTCAGATCACTGATGGCAGCGCAATTAGAATCAACGAAATCTCGCAATTCTCTTCGCTTGGCAGACCGAGAACATTTCGTCCAGCGTCGGACCAGTGGAGGAAAGAAAAGTTGGAGCGCCGCACGGGCATTGCCCTGTTCAGGCGGCCTATGGCAGCACATTCTTGTTGCCTCGAACATCAGCCATGTAATTTCTGAGGGCCATTAACGTCATAAATCAAGAGAAAATTGAAATGCCCATCCATCGGTAGCATGGTGCCCATTACCACACATTACGCCCTCAAATTGCTTGTCGCTCTCAGCTCCCGATGCTCTCCTGTCCAAACTTTCTCAGTTATCAATTATCTGTAAAATATCGACGAGACGCCGTCTTCGGATCAGTCTTGCAAGCGCGGCAGGTACGACGCTTCATTAGCACCGTCTACCACTCGCGTGCTGACTGCCCCATTCTTTATTTTTGGGACTTTTCACAGCTACGCTGTAGTGGATTGGTCAGAATGACTTGTGATGAAATTTCGAGTGAGTTAGATAATGAACTTTGGGCTCAGAATCTGTATTCATTTTATGGTCTTAATGTTACGGTAATAACAATTTTTATGCTGTTGTTTTCAGCTGGCTATTTTTTCTGCTCTTCCATTCCGATTATTTGTATACATAATTTTGTTACTATTCCAATTCTTCGAAATTAGCATTGATACTTTTTATTGTTGTTACCATCATCCCCCTTATAATGTCATTTATAATATTAAGAATAAAGCGATATTAATATCATTAAAATTATTTGCAGTGAAGGTTAGTAGCTGGAATGATAGGATTGGAGCACCTCATTCGCGAGTTCTTTTTACTAATTTATGCTAAAGTATCCGTGCATACAACCACAGATCTTGAAACAAGTTCCAGCCAAACAGATTGATGTAAACATCAATTAAGTATCTGAAGCGAGGTGCCTGGTAATCCTCCCCGGTTGTATGCAAATCAGAAACTACTGCCCCCCGTGACGTCACAGGGGACCCTCAAGCAGTTAGCTTAATTCCCTACTGTTGTCACGATTCGGCAGTGCTAACAATTTTTCATATAAAATAATTTTCAATTTGTTAATTGTTTTTCCGTATTGTTAGTTGTTTTGTACTATTCAAGTTAATATTACTTTTCGTGTTGTTCTTTCTGTATGATCAGTACTAATGGAAGCAAATGATGCACCCCTCTAGGAGTCGAGAAAATACTCGCAAACTCATCTAACTGCAATATTAATCCAACTATCCGACACATACCAGCCGAGAGTAATGATCATTGATGATAATAATTGCCTGCCAATAATAATTACCTGGGAACAATAATTACCTAATAATTACCTGGTGCATTACCTGGATACTAAGAGAATACATTCATGTACTTGCTACTGGCTGGAGGTCTCTCACATTCTCCAAATTGTGAGGCATAAACTTTTGATGAAAGTCATCCGTTGGTGAGTCTCAAACCATTTCGATGACACTTTTTCACGAATGAGCTTTAGATATTGAATTAAAACTGAGCAAAGTAAAGAATGTCGTTGACTAACCAAGCAAAACACTCGTTATGCTTAGAATGGCTCTCGTATAACGTGTTGCCGGTTTCGTGACAAAGGAAACTGTAGAATACAGTTGGATAATTATAATAACATTGTCAGCGACTTCGCTCATTAACAGACATCATGTGATTTTTTTTACGGCCTTGTGGTCTGGTTTGTTTTCAACCAGTCTTTTTAATACCATAGGCTGTCAGAAGAAAAAATCTCAAGTAACCTATCTACAGCTTGCGGTTATTAAAGATTTTGTCAAGCAGCAGCCATGACTTCGGACCTCGGGGGTAATCAAATAGGAGTGATTCAAAGCGAGAGCTGAGATCCTCTGTGCAATACCATTGGTGATTTAAGAGAGTGATAAGGTGCATATGTTAGATCTCTTGGAAACATCGCTGACGTTCAACGAGAAGAAAATGAATGAAATTGAGTATTTTTAACTCAGGGTGTCCAAGAAAATTGTGTTCACTGATTTCAAATGTTAATAATACTAAGTATCTATGATGCCGTTCAACAGTTCAATTCTGAAGCACTAGTATTTTTTCTATAGTTTTGTTTAATAAACGAAATTGGCTTTTTTGAGTGATTGCCCTTTTTGCATTTTTCATAACCACACTTTTTCTTAATTTCCTGTGGTCACCTAAAACATGGAAGAACAATATGGTACTAGCAGGACCCGTGAAACCTTCACGGAAAATTAGATAAACAAACCTTAGATTAGCCAGCCCATGAGAAGTGGTCCTCTCAAGTGTTAAACAGAGGTTAAAGGTTCAGGGCAGAGATGATAGTCCGGTCTTGGAAGCAGTTTTCTTCTTGATGATGCGAGTAGTCTGAACTCTATTAGGGAAACTTAAAATGTGCCGCGAAGACTGGCTTTTTATAGCCAAACATGCAACCCGTATACAGGATACGTCGCTCGAGACCTGAAATTTCACTTGAAAAGTGGCGAAGCGTGACGGAACGGTACAAGCGGTAGGTACAAGAGTATTAATATATAAATCATCCATACGTAACGTTATCATTCTTTTAAATCAGTGGAAACACTTTTTGGTGACAATCTGTCTTTGTTGACCGCAGTTTACCTCGAGTGCTCGTCATGCCCAAAACGTTGTGTTATTCATTTGTAAACGGAGTGATAACTAAACCACACGTGCTCGTTGGGTCAAATAAAATTTATCAAAATCAAACCGTATCCAGAAATATATTCTATGCAGTTAAGTCGGTATTCACAGTGCAGGATTAAACGAAGAATATAAATTTCGAATATCTCACATCCGACAGACAAACGTGTGCACGGTTTCAAGCAAGCAAGCAAGACGACGAGAGTTTTAGTATTATACTATGTAGAATGATGGTCTAAGAATGCAGAATGAAGTACGCAATCCAAATCAAACTTTCTCATCGGTAAACCAATATATTGTCAATTAAGACTCAAAAAAGCCCGCAAATATTATAAAAATCCCAAACCTTGTTGTGCAAAGATGCTTGAAAAGGTACCTGAAGTAATTTTATTAACTCTACTTATACTGTGCAGCGATGTTTACCAAATTAAAGTAGAACTGCGGTAAAACCTTGAGAAAACTCAGTCAAGATTTAACGTAAAATGTTCAATCAAGAACTTGATTAGTCTTTAATGAAAGAGTCGCAATCACTCAGGTGGTGGACGGCTGCAATGATTGCCCCTGCGACGTGACCCAGTTCCAAAAGGTGGCCAGGCGGAGGCAGCGTGTAGCGAGGCAGGCGAACCATCAAAATTACTAACGTTCTCACATCTTCCGAGCTCATTTGTATGACCATCGGGACAAATGATTCAGCAAAGACTGAATGAAATAACTTCTTCGGTGCCTCCGGCTCCTCAGCGAGTCTTCTTCGCCACTTTTCTCAGCATGATCCGCCATGTTGGGCCTCCACGCCTCGCATGCCAAGGGCTGCCCGAAACTGCTGCCTCTACCACTGCCAAGTCCCTGGTCCGACCGATTTAATCTGGAAAACGATTATGAGACTACAAGTGCACTAAGTTATAAATGGGCGGCTGTACTCAACATCTGTGATGCCTGAACGTAAAAAAATGAGAAGTCCTAAATGATGATTTGCTACCAATGAAAATTGCTTCATAGCTCCTATCCGTAGGGAAATCGCCGTAATGCTGAGAACGGTTTGGATCTTACTTTTAATGAGCATCATCTGCCAACCAACCGCATTCAATAAATAATATATGTTTCGGAATTGGAGAACCAGACGGCTACTTTTGCGCTCTTTCACTTTTATGCTATTGTGAAACACTTCAAATAAGTTTTTTCATGCAATAAATACTTTTTTTTACATCATAGAAATCCACAGGATTTCTGAAAAAATAAACATGACAATTATTCAAAACGTTGAATGAGCAGTGTTGGAAATAATTGACTTACAAGGTCGTAATTGGTACCTATGCTGGCTTTTTTATTGATGCTTTGGGGCCACAGATGTGGAGGTAGTCTTAAATCGGACTGTTTCCAGCGTGACCAGCTCTGAATGACGAATGTCATCACAACCATCGTGTGTGTCTAAAAACGATTCTGACTTTTTTTTCAATTGCTTCATTCTGATATGCCAAGCCGTGGACAACAGGAGCATGTTGACATATCATTTCTGTTTTTTTAACCTTTCCGAATTGTTCCAGCTCAATGCATGTTAAAACACTCAAATAGTACCCAACCATTCTAATAAAACCAGCAAAACTAAGTTCATATGTTCAACTATAAAAAGCAACGTTTCATTCTGTCCTACATAATCATGAGGCAGTAAAATGTGGTAAAGAGAAAAGTGATAATTTTGAACCTTGACGGTTGCCTTAGTTCCATTTTACTGGGACCTGCTGAGAGGCTTCGTCTATGCCCTGCCCTGTGCTCTGGGGTAGCGAGGCTTGTCTCGTGCCCCTCTCGTGCTAAATGGTCGTAAAATGTTACGTGTCTTTAACGTAAGCTAAAAAGTTTAAAATTTAACCAATCTAACATTTTGAGTAATTCACGGTTTTCGCTATGTTGAATGATATTATTGATGATAAAATGTCTTGTTGGATGAAAAGATAAAATGGGTGAGAAAATTGAATAAGAAATTTCTCTTATGTTCTGAGCTTATAATTCAAGTTGTTGTCAAGATAGGAATGTCGTAATAGTTTAACCGTTAATTAAAGGGTTATTGAATATCGCAAAATTTGTTCACAGAGATTACAACGCACATCATCAACGGATTTATTTGTTACACAGTTTTTAAAATCTTCATTAATTATTTTCTACTGTGACATAACCCAATGCAGTAGAATAATTCCAGGTTTTTCCATGTACTTATATCGAAAACCGTGAAAGAAAAAAATTTGAGTACAATGACCTTACATTCAAATCGTCATCATGTTCTGATGAATTATGAACTGAACATTACAACTTTTCTTAGAAACAATAGTCTACATGTGATTGACGATGTATGTCGTGATTCAGTTAACGCATGATTGGGTTAAAATGGTGCTGAGTCAACAGCACAATATTCCTTTCGTAACCTTGAAATATTTTATGTTAAAAAGCAAGTGCCCAGCCCACAGAACGAACTGTGGGACTTTAAGGTAATTCCTAATTCAAAATGCGTTAACCGTCACATGCAACTGAAGAACTAGCGTTTATAGATTAGATATCTGCAATTGATTTCCGTATGCGTATTACAAACATGGTTTTGAACTCATATGACATAGAGCAATGTGCATCTCCAAGATTTTATGTTGATTCTAGTTCTACATCGTAGGTTTATTAAAAAGGTAGAAGCCGAAACAAAATGTTCACCTGGTTCATAAATTGACGTTCACGGAACGCATCAGATTCTGCACAAGTAAAAGTGATAAACATTTATCAATCACGACAATGATCAATGCTAAAATGCCCACTTGTTATCGGCTAACCTTTATTCATTCCAACACGTTTTACCGTTGGGTTTTAAATGCCTTACAACTACTGGTGTGGAGGGGGATGTGAGGAATGTGTGGTTTAAACTTCCTTTTCCAAGGGAAGTACTCCGTGGTCACGTGAAAAGCCCCACCCATCTGAGCCGAGGCTCGAACCCTCGTCCATTCGGCTGTGAGGCCATCACGTTCACCACTACACCATGGAGCCTAGGTGAATAATTATTCACCTAGCCGAAAACAAGTCATTATAATGACTGCTATGAGTACGATCCAGATCAGGTTTGGCTCAAAAACCAACTCCAGAAAACGTAATTCAATCAGTGGCACTGAAAGCCATTTACCAAAGCCACTACACTTAGCAGAAGACGACACATCTCATTTAGACATCACTGGAAATACACATATTCTATGTGAACGAAAATCATTTTTATAAATCCAAACCTCTATTCATAAACGTTTCATAGTGCCAGCAAATTCGATACTTTTGAGTAGCTGAAAACGCCCCCTTTATGAATGTCGCCGTATCCCAGATACCAGTACTTCGAGTTGAATTCTTGCTTTTGCATCGCTGTTGTACTGGGAGCGAGACTAATACTGAAAATCCATCTATATAAATATACACAGTTAACAAGGTTGATGTTCCGTTCAATAATGTTCAATATTGTATCTAAGGAGATAAAGACTATAGACACAACTATTAATAACATTATTTTTTACGAACTGGTAAAACCAGCGAATAATTCGCGGTTAGAAGCTTTATAGAGTGGAAGTTTTTGACTAAGCTGTAACACAGATACCTCAATAATCTTTGTATTTATTGATGAAGGGTGTGACACTCCTAGATACATGGATGGTTACAAGTGTATCAATATATAGATAATATATATTAATGGGCACGAATATATACAGATATTTGGAACAAATGCAAAAATGAGTGATCAAGATCAATAAAAATGAACTTTCGACCAAAATCTGAGGTCTTTTCAACACTGAAATAAGAACGAAAAGAAAATCAGTCAAACACTACATAAGAATAGGATGAAATGACAAAACACATACAACATTAAGAATTAAGAATCTGCAGAGGATACGCTGAATACATATCGTTTAAATTAAGTTAAATCATTTAATTCAATTCACACTCCTCTGCAGAGTGGATAGCTACGAATAAATGGCTGTTAGTTCGGCGTTGGAGAAGCCATTTTAACACGCGAGAAGCAACCTTAAATTACCCTGCTGGGTGCTGGTTTTGACTGCCGCTGCTCCTGTTTTCTTGATAAGCCTTTCACTCGTATGTAAGATACCACTGTATAGTACTTCAATCTCAAAATTCTTGTTAAATTTAGAGCAATTTTGTTTTTTGAAAATAAATGTTTGAACAACCGAAACTTTGAAAAGTTATAATTTGAAATGTCTTCTGAAATATTTTTTCCGACTGCGACCAAATTTAAAATGCACGTAAGAAATCGCAAAAAAATAGAAAAATTCTTGACGAGAGTCTGTCCTTGGTCTCGAATAATCAATGTATTAAAGATAATTTATTTCCTTCCTGTACTAATTTATAAATGTAGAATTCTAAATGAATGCATTTTAAAAATAATAAAATGTTTTATTCGCCAGAAGAGGATTTGACTCTATTTTGGTTTATAAAGTTTAGTTTTGAATGGTTGATTTCGAAAGCAACAATGAGGAACACCGGAGACCCATTTCATACCTCAGTGGGTGAGCATCATCGATTTTATGAACAACGAAACTAAGTCAAGTCATTTTTAACGGATAGAGTATTCAAGTCAAAAATATAGTTTTTTATGTGCTGGTATAATAAAATTATTTTACGTACTGCTGAGAATAGGTGCCTACATGCTACATTTGAGATATTCGTACCTATATATAATGTTGCATTATTAATACCATATTCATTCACATTGAGGGAATGAAACTCGTATGTTATTTATCATTTTATGAACGACCTCATACCGCCAGAAATGACGGTAAATCATGAAAATGAAATAATATTGTTTACTTTAATTCTGTGTCATCTAGCACGTTGATATACAGAGGAGTCTGGAAGTAAGTGAACCTTTTAATTAGGACACCATGCTAAAATAGGATACCAGGTTCAAGATAGGATACCATGTACTTTAGTATCCCATTCCCTCATCAACACAAAGTTAACTGACATCTAGGCCGCCCTGTGTTCACCTAAGAGAACGACACTTTTGAACGGCTGGGTCCACCATGGTCTAATCGAATTGAGCAATTCCAGTGTGAAGGAATACCAAGCACAAGCTCACAACGATGGTGGCTTGTACTGGTTTACCCGCGCTGCAACACAATAACGGTCGGGCTCTCGCTCGTCCTGACTCATATCAAAAACTTAATGTAGAAAAAGCTAAGATGGTTGAAAAATTACTTAGGTATTATTGAATTTTCTCTGTAATTCTGTCTCTAATGCAGATTCCTACACTGACTACATATATCTTATTAGAGTACCTACAAGATCATAGTATAGTCAATCTATCGCATAGTATGTCTAACACAACTCTCTTGACATTTCATCCTGTCCTCCCACGTTTGAGATCATCCCCATTTACGTGAACACATAATAATTCATATTCTCTAAATGCTAATACTCCCTCGACCAACTGGACTCTGCGATGCTTCTTAACCTGTTAACGGGTATTGACATCATATGATGTCCGTGTGATTGTTGCATTCACACGATCGCTATCGATTACACATACCGTGTGAATGCAGCACCGGCCACCTGGGCGGTGACCGTTGACAGGTTAATCTTATAATATGAAATACGATTGTCAAGAAACAGTTCAAAGTTCAAAGGTACTAATCTGAGTAAGCCTCGTCTGGGGATTTAATGATAAGCCTTAATTTTTCTGCCCGGTAAATTAGCTCGTCTGAACAACCCAGCTCTTAGCAAGCAATCTTTTTTAAAACATGGAAAAATATTTATTTTTCACATACTCGTATTTACATTATTTATACCATTCACCTCTAATTAACTTCTTTGTAGCATGGTTCTTGAATTACAAATTAAGTCTTCTCTTAGAAAGGATGTGAGTTTCCAAGTGGAATTTGCCGTCTTTCGAGTTACTTCAGATGGTGCATGAAGGTTTCCTAGCCGGCAGTCTTACCAAGCGCTCACGATTTTACAGCGTGGAAAAAGTGACCTCAGCAGCCACTGGACCTCAGATTTGATTTGCAATTACAGCGACCAGGTAAGTATAAGATACCTCAGTATCGCCGCGGTGGTATCAGCCTAATTAGAACTAATTTCCTTTCCAGTTAAGCCACCGATAAAATACCCCATTATAGGAAGCATAGCTTCGAAATTAAAGCGAAAATTTTAACTTGCGTAATCCAACAATTTAATTGGATGAAAAACGCCTCCTCGGACGAGCGAATTCAAGCAACAAATTGTTTCCTTGTGACAGTCCAATTTCTGAGAGAACAGAAGCTGGAGCCTTGCTCTTTATGTTCTCATGCTATGGACTATAATGGCGTGGAAGCCCATAACTCTGCCTCAGATTCCTGGGTGTCGTCCGCCCAAGTGGCATGAGCGCCTTCGACTCGCTACTGTAAGGCGGCTGGTAGTTCGCAATCGCTGCGCAATTATAATCAACTGGAGCCTTGTGCCCTCCCTCCTCCGGCCTCCACCTCCCTCCCTCCTCCGGCCTCCGCCTCCCTCCATCCTCCTGCCTCCACCTCCCTCCATCCTCCTGCCTCCGCCTCCCTCCAATCGCCTCTCCTCATGTTCCCCCTCCATCTCCTGGTGCTCCTCCTCGCGCCTACTGTGCTGCTGCATCTCCTTCCCCAGCATTTGCTGCTCTGACGTCACAACGCTGTCGTCTTTCCCCGTTAACTATTCCTCAATGTCCCGTCCTTCTGCCTCAAGCTTCTCATTTCATTCTTCATTCTCTCTTTTAACTCGTGAATCTTTGTCGTAGAATCAGTTTTTGCTTACCACTAGTAAAGGAGACTGTTTACGCATGTAAAATTGATTCAGAGTTTAAGGATCGAACTAAACCTCTAATTCGTTTTCCTCTCTTCCTGCCCTTATTTTATTTTTTGTTTATTGGAGTGATCCTTCAATTCGTTTTCTTATATACCCGAAACTTACACCGTTCTGTTCCAAATAAATGAAAATTAGTACTTATTGCAAAAATTGATACCTAATTGCGATCGACTGAAGTTCGAAAAGGTTCATTTCAATTTTCCATTCATCTTTCCACGCATCAAATTCGTTTTCAGCAACTCATTCACTTTGACGAACACCGCCACGCAATTCTGATTTTTATACCTTTATACCTAATTCTGACAGAGCCTCGTACCTCATCCAGTGATCGGAAATTCTCCTACTCAATACCAAACAAGAATGCAGTAATATCGTGAAAAGTCTTCAATGTCGTATCTCGAAAGTTAAGAATTGCTGAAAAAAGTGTCTTATAATTTGCGCGATTCATACAATTACAAACCGGTGTAAACTCTCATTTGCTACAGTTTTTGCTACGGTCTGAGATGAACTAAGTAATTTACTATCGAGCGAAGGTTCCGCAGATAGGGAGATGAAGTATGATTGAAATTCATTCAAATCCCGCATGAAGGCCTCGGAGCAGCCCGCTAAGAACAGAAGCTGCTAATAAATAACGCATTCTATTACAACTTGATTGCTACCGACCCTGAACATGAAATATGGAGTTGAGACCATAAGCCTCCAGACGCTAGAGCCACTCGGCTCCCAAAGGCTACGTTGATTTGCGAAGAGGAGGCTGACGTCACACAAGAACATATCGCTGCCGCTCGCCGTGCAACCAGAGTACTCAGTTCTGCGTCCGTGTCTCATCCCAAAGCAGAGTGTAACTCGGGAGGTAACCATGGTACAGATAATGAGACATCGTAAGTTCACTGAGTGGCATCTTGATCAGCAAAGGCCAGGTTTATTTGACATGCTGTGCCACGTTCGTCATTGAGACTTAGAAGTTACAAGAGACTGACTACTGAAAAAATACATGACGAATTCCCCACGGTCTCGAGAAATTAACATTCCTAGAGCATAAGAGCCATGCCGTGGAGCTGTGTCTTGAGCTGCAGATGAGATATTAGTTCCTGAGGACGGTCAGTAGAATATTTATCACAGAAGACGTAGGTAATTAGAGAACCTTGCTAACCAGTTAGCCTGCGTTGGTCGAGTTTGGAATATTTGTCAACACCTTTGCGCCTCAACGCTCAGGTCTGAAGATCCCTTAAACAACAACTACCAGCGCTTTTACAGCTTCTGGAGCACTGATAAGCATCCACAAGAAGCTGGAGGGAGGCCCCAAAGCCGCTCCGGCTCTCAGGCACGACAAGAAGCCTTCGGGTTGGTCTGGTTAAAGCTCATTTTTGTGTAGCGCACAAGACGCGTCTCGGGAAGTTTTTGGAACGTTGAGATGGCTCATGACCAGCCGATCGAGACGAACGATATTTCAGGTCTCCGTCCGTACTCATTTCTTCTGTTATTAACTCCTCATTGAAGTTATAAACGACAAAATTACTGAGGAGGTAAGTCTGTGCTCTGTAACAGATCTGGCCAACTATGGTACCCCAATTCGGGTACCAGTAACGAGCTCTGCCAGGGTACCTCAGCCCGTCTTTCATTCACAGGGACCAATTTAGATAATCCTTCCCTAGTCAAGAAAGTGCTTGATTTATGAAGCAGTTTCAAGTTCATGTTGAATACCTCGTGCCTTTTCTGACTAAAATATGATTTTAGAACAAAGGAATTATTTCTTATCGCTGTACTAAATCCGAGGCCAATCGTTGATAGTCGTTAAACCATCTCAGAAGTATGAATTAATGCTTCTTTTAGGTTTGCATCTGACCGGTCAAGCAAAGTCGTGGGCAAGTATCGATGCGTAAATATTTGAATTAAGCTTCACTGCGAAAGCGTATGATCATAATAATTTAATTTTTCATTAATGCCTCATGGTTTCTGCAAGCTACGTGCAGAAAATAAAGTTACTTTAATTTTTTAAGCAATTGATTGAAAATAGTTGAACAGTATATTCGAAACTGGACATTGAACCATTATTCTATAAGCTCATATGTGAATAAAAATTGGCCAAATTTTCGAATTTACTACTATTGAGGTAACTCAATCACATGCTATACAATATGTACTTCTCAAATTCAGGGCTAAAGATACTAATTCATTTGAGGTAATATGTCAGCTAACTAATTGTAACCAATAAACTTCATTCAAACTAATTTCTGAGGTACTTGATTAAGATAGAATGTTTATTGCACGTTGCGTCTGACTTTAGAATTCAGGATAATAACGGATTTCACACTCGCTAACTACGGTTGGCAGATGGGCTAAATTCCCACCATGTTCCACGCTGCTAGCTCCATAACGTGACCTATATATTTCACGGACGCGGGAAAACTGTGCAAGAGAAAACTAAAATTAGGAGAAATTACGCTTTTTATTTCAGTTAAGCTTGAGATTCGTGAATCTATTCTGTTCAATCTCCAATGCAGGTTATGCGCGTTCGCATTTTAGCATGTAGATGTAAGCATCGATGAAATTAATTTGGGTTTAGGCGAGCAAGAATTTTAGCAAACCGGATGATGGATGGGAATAAATCAATTGCATGATTAGCAGAGCGTGCACAGTATCACTTTTAAATAACTATAAAACCAACACAGTAAAGTTTCTTTGCAACGGATATCAATGAAAATTGGTATAAATTTACAAGTTCTAAATCAATTTCAGCTTCAAACAATAGACCAAAACCCTCAGAACAAAATCCACCCGCATGACAATTCTGTACTCTGTACAGCAGTGATAAAAAAGTGATAGTCGTGTGTCAGCAGGGAGTGGACCGAGCAAAGGTGTCGTGCGATAGCCCCACAGGTGTCGTCTGCTACCGCGGATGCGGTAACAGATTCATGTACCAGACGCTCCGTCTGGGTGCTTATTCATTTGTCGTAGTTTCTTACCTTGGATGTTTAATTTCTAGCAATAAAATCAGTCCTGGGTGATCGTCGTGCAGTTGAATTGGTGGTACCTGAAAAGCCGTGCATTCTTTCCACTAGTCATGGGCATCGTGAATCTTTGGGAGCACACAGACAACGTCAGCTGACATGACACAGGTGGTCGAAGGTGTTTGCCAGAATTAATGTCGGGGTTGAAGAGTTATGACCAAAGCACATGCGGTGCAGTGACAGCTGTCTGCTGATCCGCGAACAGATTAGAGAGTGTTCTTCTATAACTCACTTATGAAAACCTCTTACGTCTACGGCTTAAGGAACAGCAAGTATTCCTAAATAAAAGACTATTTTGCGACAGGGGGCACAGTTGATAAAGTTTAAAGCTTTTTGGTGTTGTTGACGTGGGGTTACAATTGAGACATGATGCTACCTAACAAGTTGAGGGCGGGGAACGCTGTGTCGAGAACGTCACGCTACAGTAATGTGCAGTGCAAGTTGTGATGATGTAAGATATCTTTACTTTGAGGGACAGTAACAGTGTACTTATTACAACGAGGTACTACACAAGCGCACAACAATAATGCTTTTAGTACTTCCATCTGGTAAAAAAGTCAGATTCCAACATAGCAGAATATCTATGTAGCCACATGACCCGAGTGCTACATTTGCTTCTCATTATCGTTTTCGTTTAGTGAACTTTATAGGGGACATTTTGTGAGAATGTGTAATGAAACTAATTTTAATTGAGAAGTAAGATATCTCATAAAAATTCTCATCTACAATCGAATGTTTTAACCTGATCAACTTGACAGAAATTTATGCCCTTACTGTAAACTATCGAAACGTTTAACTTTGGAAAGGGTTTCGTATGCAATTCCCAAACTTGAATGAAGAATAATGCCGTTAAAGTTTTCTTTTCTCAAGCCGCACACCTACTGTACGTCTCAAATCTCACGCTCCCTGTTAAAAACTGCCACATGCTAATTCACCCACACTTCAAATTTCAAATCTACATCTCAACAATACTTCAAATCTCAGTAACTGCCCCATGCTACGTCACCGAATCTCGGGTTCGTATTCCTATTCAGTGAGATTATGTCAGAAAAGGCAGCCCGCAAACCGAGATACAGAAAATCACATCATTTCACTTGAGATTTAGCGTCATTTCTGACGAAATTGGGATCCTAGTTTACCATAGAATTCCAGTAAAGTTCGTACATGTTTATAACTATAACGATCTTATAGAATTGCATAATGTTTCTGTGTCAGCGATTTTGATGAAATCATTCTTATTCTTCTTGCTACATCGGCCTCCATCTCCTTAGGAGGATTTCTACCTAGTGATGATCATAAATACTTTACATAAACGTTGAAGTGTTCATAAATTATCATTAGTTCTTTCCCTTTCTAAGTCACTTTTGCAGCACGTGAAGTGAGCATGGTTAATGAAAGGAGCTTCAAACCCAACAGCGCGATCGTACTGCTGTACTCGCATTTACTTCAAGTACCTCAATTTCTTACTGATTTTCATCAATTCGGAACTTGGAGCTTTTAGAACTTGCACTTTCATCAGAACGTTCTTTCAGATGACCCAAGGTTTTGCGAAATTTCCCACTAAATTTCGAGCTATTTTCGTGTCCCTTTTTTCATGTTCACTCTCAGAATCCAGTGTGAAAAGTTACTGCCCTTAATTCTGGCATTCAGTTCCGACGCCGCAAACCAGCCACGGCTCTGACTCGAGTACGTGCGTATACCTGCTCTCCAGAGAAAAAAAGGAAGCAAACTACTGTCATGCGACCGCTTTTTTTCAATGCTGTAATGACATCCGTGATGCAAAAGACGGAAGCTGCACACTTGCGGAGCGCACTGTATCCCATAGTTCAGTCCTACCACTGACGGCAGAGTGATGCTGAAGGGCTGAAATGAAACTGAAGTGCAGAAATGGAGCAGAAGTGATGAAAGGAAGCTAAAGTATTGAAATAAAAATGAAGTGCTGAATTGAAGCTGAAATGCTCAAATTAAGTCTCCAAAAGCAAGTGCATCGATTTAGTTACTTGTGGGGCTCGAAAACAGTCGTCCCTGGTGCTCCCAAATTGTTCCGTTATTTGAAGTCTTCATTAGTAGTTTCACAAATCGTTCCGTTATTTGAAATCCTCTTAAGTAGCTTCCCAAATTGTTCCGTTATTTGAAGTCCTCTTAAGTAGCTTCCCAAATTGTTCCGTTATTTGAAGTCCTCATAAGTAGCTTCACAAATTGTCCCGTTATTTGAAGTCCATGAGCGTGAACGCTCTGTGCCGCGTAGGCCCGACTATATAAAGCCGGG